>JANUSC010000552.1:0-83739 GCA_025200525.1 Camellia lanceoleosa
TTTGCCATATATGAGTTATATCTCTCATTTTTCAAGCACAATCTTCCTAAGCAAGTTTTGGGAGCTTCTCACTCTAAAAAACCCCCTCTCTCTCTAGAAATTCCAGAGCCAAATCTCAGCCTCTCTCTCATTCTCTTGCTTTGGTGTGCATAGCAATTATATGGAGATGTACCTCTCCTTTGCCTAGGCACCCTTGATCAAACTCAACTACCATTGGGCTGAGGTTCTTTGAGGATCATTTTGAGCTCCAAAATATGGTTTTAGCTTAGAGTTTGGACCCCTTTTTCTGCTGGAGTTCTTGGCTACAAGGGTAACATACTCTTTCCCTCTTTGGTCTTCATTTTGCTCCTTATTTTTGCCATACTTGAAAGCATTTTGGACTTTGTCATAAACTTAAAGTGTCATATTTTGAGCTCCTCTTGAAGATTGTATAAGGACACTTTTATTTTGAGGTCTCCACTACATCCTTGTATGCTTTATCCCTCTTTGTAGGCCTATTTTGCATCATATCTTAGTCCTACTTGTGAGCATTTTTGAGATTTTCTATAAACTATAGATTGACTTATTTTGAGTCCCTCTTTAACTTTGTTTACGGGCACTTTTCTGTTTGAAGTCATCTACTTCCTTGTTTGTTCAATCTCTCTTTTAGGGCTATTTTTGCATCCTATTTTAGCCTTACTTGTGAACATTTTTGAGATTTTTCATAAACTGAAAAAGATCTTGTTTTAATCTTCTCTTCAAGTTTGGTTAAGGTCTCTTTTCTGTTTGGGGTCATCTTCCCTCTATGCATGCTTCATCTCTTCATGATTAGGGTTATGCATTAGAGCACTTGCATTAGCCATGGTTTGGCCCTTAGCCAAATCCAGTGGATTTTAAGTGGTTTAGATGTATTTTGAGGGCCAAAATTAGAGGGGTGACCCCTCTCTCCTTGTCTTGTTTGGTGGTCTTTGGGTCTTCCAAAGGGACCCTATTTTGCATGCATTGAAGTCATGTTTTAGGCCTCATTCTGTGAGTTTTGAGGTCTTCCTTGGCTCTATCCAAGGCCCTTTTGGCCATATTTATGTCTATAATGCATGTGTAGAGCAATCCCATTCAAGGCCTTTCAAAGGAGCCTTTCTTTGCATGTTTCCTAGACCCATTTCGGGAAAATTTGGTGAGTTTTAGGGCTGTCATATTTGATTTCGAGTTGGTTTTTCCATGCTAAGTGTCTATCTTGTATGTGTTTAACAACCCTTGGATGGCCCTCCAAAAAGCCCTCATTTTTGCATGCATTGGCTACATTTAATGATTATTTAGGCATTTTTGGCATATTTTATTCCTTTGTTTTTGGCTGGTTTGTTGAGTTCTCATACGCTTCATACACATGCCATGTAAACCATGCTTGCTAGCCAATGTTGCATGCTATTTTAGTCCATCATGTTAGCATCTTTTGGCCATGCTTTAAACTAGAAATATACATGTTTTGGGACTGCCTTGGCTACGTCTTTGAACTTCATGATCAAATAATGCTTGCTTTGTATACTTGCGGTTCAATACATGTGCCTAGTGTTGAGTTTAGGGCTTATTTTATGCATTAGGTGTCATATTTCCATGTTTCAGGACCACTTTGCATACTGTTTCAGAGCTGTAATTTATGCTATTGTATGCCATCTTGCATCCCTTGCCATGCCTTGTTAGAGTTGCATGCTGTGCCTTAGGTTCGGTCCTCGGTTTGCATGCATGTGTGCACGCATTTCGGTGGTCTCATTTTCATCTTATGGCTACTGATGTGGGTGTGGCTGAGGTCCACTCATATTGGTGTAAGCCTATATTGCATTGTGTATGCCATTTCATAGTATTGTGTATGCTAGGTTGCATGTTAGGATTGTATTCATGCATGTCATGCATATTGCATTGTGTTTGGGATAGGAGTTGCTTAGAGCATGGGAAACGAGGGACGTTTAGTACTCTGAGTGACAGAACGTGTCTCAATTCCCAGTCCCGGACACTCCGGGTTATACATGATGGGGTCTAGGCCTTGATATGTTTTCATGCGCACTCATTTCATATTAAGTCGTGCAATTCGACTCCTCGGCCATCATGCATCGAGATGCATGATTGATGGCACGAGGATCGAGAACAAACTATATGTGAAAATACATTGCCATGCCCCTTTCTTGCTCTTTGTTGCAACAAATCAGAAACCGGCAGTCTTTTGGAGCTTCGTGCAATATTCCGGGCTCAATTGTAAACGGAGGCTAATTGGGGCATCGCAATGGATTTCTATAAAGCAACTCAACGCATCATTCATCATTAGAACAGTAGGCGGTCCATAGATTTGCGTGCCAGTTTACTACTTTCCTAGTTAAATTTGTTAATTAATTAGGGTTTTGTATTTATTCGGACTGTACTATTTATTCGGACTGTATATTATTCAGACCCTCCGAGTAAGGGCAATATTGTAATAAGTGTGCATGCGTGTGATGTATGTCTTCCAACCCAATGTCTTCCTCCCTTTTATTTACCAGCTTATGATGGTTAGATTAGGGCATGTTTCAATTAGCATACAGTATGATAGCATGTTTGCATTCATTCATCTGTTTTGCATGCACCTGCAGACTCGTATCACACTCACTGCATTGTATTTCAATTCCGAGTTGAATACATGTTAGCTGTAGCATTCCATATGCCATGTTTAGAATAGTCGAGCCTATCTTAGTTGCATTTTGCATGTGTTGCATTAAGCATTTCTGTATAGTTAGGATCATGCATGGATTTCTAACATAGTTTCTGTTTGGCTTGGAGTACTTTCGGTAAGTTTTATGCTTTAGCATCCTTGCATCGTGTAAGTGGGCCATGATAGCATGCTTACCATGAGGGTATGTGCTTATGTGATATAACCTGAATGCACATGGGTGAAGGTTGGGTTATTTGGATTGGAACAATTCATTCCTTTGTGAGTTTAAGCCCACTAGATAGTGGCAAAACCATGTTTTCTAAGCCCACACGAGAGTGGCAAAATCCGCATTTTAAGCCTACTTACAGTAAGAAACCACTTTAAAAAATAAATATGAAATGTTTCATTCCAGTTCAGGCGATCCAGTCTATACTTGTATGCTGTGCGCATCACATAGTAAATCTAGGTTAATAACCGGAATAAGAACACATAACGTTTTCAAAACAAGATATCATGGTTTGTAGAGGCCGATCTTTGATCGGGCGAGAATAACTCCGCAGTGACCTTCTCGTCGTACCCAAGTTCCGAGCGAGGCAACTTTGGTGATGATGGACACGTGAACTTAGGCAGCGAGTCGGGGTTTCCTAAATTTCTCCAAAATAAAATATTTAGGTGGCGACTACATGTCCATGATCCATGTTTGGCACTTCTTTCAAAAAATCTGTTTTCAAAAAGCGATTTGCGGATTTGGACTCTTTGATGATTCATGGGTCTTGCATTGCACTCTGTGAGGTTAGATCTGGAGACCGTGACTTTGAGTCTGGCTGTAGTGAGCCCAAATGAACAGAACGAGATTTTCCCTCCCGGGATGTTTGGGGACGTCTACACTCATGAACGAAGACAGTGCCTCACACCTGATTAATGAAGAAGTGGTATTCCTTGGAAGACTTTGACCAAATCACAAGCCTTGTGACTATGAGTTCCTGCAACATTTGTATCTTTAGTTGGGAAGCTTGAAAGAGACATTCATTTCTGAGCTTCCAAATGGACCAAAGAGTGTCCAGTGGTATGGCACGCCAAATTCTCCTTTCTTTTTTCCTGCAGGTGTACCTTGCCCACTACTGTAGTAGACCTTCAACAGAATCAGGAACCACCCAAAGAGCCCCCTCTATTATGATAGCCCAATCCAAATACTCCACACCATAGAGCAGTGAATCAGTATAAGCTGAATTGTTTCCTGTTGTGCTTTGCAGAAGAGACATAAGGTAGAGGTAGACCTATCCAACACACCAATCCGTTACAAGAATACAGATGTTTTAACCTTGTGTTTCCATGCGAGCCAACCAAAAAATTGCTCTTTGGGTGGTAGGTAATTGAGCCAAACCAAACTACTAAAACTAATAGTGTTTCCAAAGCCAAGATTAGTTTGGTTATATAGAATGGATACAAGAGACTGCCCAAGTTTTAATGCTAAGCAAACTGCACTATCTTTTACACCCAAATTCAGGAAGGTGATCTTTGCTAAGATATCAAGTAGTCACAAGCTCCTCATTTTCCCATTCAAAAAGAAACCACCTAAAGGTGAGCAACCAATTGTCAGCTGAGATAGTCACAAAATCCTTAAGTGATCCTTCCTTATCATTGGACAATTGAAAAAGACTAGGGAACTCATCTTTGAGGCAAAGAGCTCCACACCAGTGATCATACCAAAACTTGATTCTACAACCATTCCCAACTTTTTAATTGTAAGTTACTAACATAGTGCAGAAGAGAGACTCTTCTTTGATCGATTCTTCTACAATGCCATCCCAGATTTTAGAGAAGATGTTGCATAAGTTGAGATTTGGAAGCCATGCCCCTCCTCGAAATTTGTATTTACTACATATGACCCTCTTCCATAAAGAATCATGGTCAGAAGCAAACCTCCACCATCACCTGAGTAGTAAGCTCACATTCACATCCCTAATTCTTTTGATGCCTTGACCCACCTGTTTTATGCTCTTTGTTACCCCTAACCATTTCACAACATGGATTTTTCTATTTAAATCTGGGCCTCCCCCATAAAAATAAAGCTTGAATTTTGTTTTTCTCCTTAGCTATTCCTTTAGGTAACCTAAATAGAGACAAGTAATACACTGTCAGCCATGACAACATTGCTTTCACCAAGGCCAACCAGCAAGCCTCAGTTTGAATTTTTCAATAACTGGCTTCCACATCCCCTTTCTTCTTAGATTAGCACCCAGAGGCAATCCTAGGTATTTAAGTGGTAAACTTTGAGTCTTGCAATTCAACAGGGATGCAAACTTCTCAAGAACGATTAATCGAGATACCAACCCCACAAACCACTCTTATGATAGTTGATTTTGAGACTGATGCTACTTCAAAACACACGAGGATCCTTTTCAAACTAAGAACTTTTGATAACTAGCTTCACAGAATAGAAGAGAATCATCTACAAATTGGAGATAGGAGAGTTGAACTTGATTGTTCCCAATGATAACCCCTAGCTCTCTAAAGAAGAATGCTTAGTGCTTCTATAACCAAGTTAAAGAGGAATATGGATAAGGGATCACCTTGCCTAAAGCCTTTTTGAGCATTAAACTCCTTAGTTAGTGAACCATTAACAAGTATTGAAATTCTTCTTGAGAGACATATTCCTTAATCCATGAAATCCATTTGGATCTAAACCCAGAGTTTGCTAACATTGAGAAAAAAAAAGTCCCAATTAATAGGGCCAAAAGCCTTTTCAAAATCTAGCTTAAACAGCAGCCCTGTTTTCTTAGATTTAAGCCAACCATCTATACCTTCATTTGCAACCAACACTACATCCAGAATATTTCTGCCTCCCAAGAAAGCTGATTGTGACTCACCAACAATCATGTGCATGACTTTTTTAAGTCTGGATGCAAGGACTTTAGAGAGTATTTTGTACATAGAACCAACTAGGCTTATAGGTCAAAACTCATTTAAAGTAATAGCTTTCTCTTTCGTTGGAATCACAGTGATGAAGGTACTGTCCAATCCTGTTACTAACCTGCCACTGATATGGAAATCCTTCATAAAGTTAAGCACTTCCTCCTTAAGCACCTTCCAATATTTTTTAAAAAACATCGAGTTGAATCCATCGGCCCAAGAGCTTTGTTCCCATTGCAATCTATTCTGCTACCCAATTTCTTCTTGATGAACTCTACTTCAAGCATATGAATGTATTCACTAGGTCTTACACTCTTGAAATCCCCAACAAGTCTTGGTCAAATTCTTCCAAACTTGAGAGAAGTGGTTTGAAAAGTGTGACCACACTTCATTTTGACTTGATCTAGCTCCTCAAATACAACATCCCCCTTTGTGATGGAGTTGAGAGTATTCTATTTTGTCTACTAATAGCCGTGATACGAAAGAATCTTGTGTTCCTATCTGCCTTCAAATTACAATATTGCCTAGACTTTTGAAGCCATTTCCATTCCAACTTCCTGCTCAACATCCACATTTTCATTTCTTTTGTCTCTTTCTTTGCCAGTTCTTCCTCCTCCAAGGTCTAGATTCAACTTTCGGATCATCTTGATGAAGCTCATATTCGAGGTCTTGTAATTTAGTTGAAACATTACCATATACCTTTCTACTCCATTTTTAAAGCCAACTTGAGGTATGCAATTTTCTCTATAGAATGAAACCGGTGATCACGAGAATTGTGAATCCTTCAAGTTTGCTCCACAAAAGTTGCAAAATTCAAATACAACATCCAAGCATTCAAAAACTTAAAGGTTTAGGCCCCCAATCGTAGCATCCTCCATGAGCACAATAGAGGCGGTGATCGATGCAATTCTAGTAAGACCCTACTAATTGAATTTAAATTTTTCTAGCCATTTAGGGCTAGAAGAAACCTATCTATTCTGCTCCAGTTGTTTTCATCAAAGACATTGCACCAGGTGTAGTTTCTGCCTAACATTGGTAGATCTACAATCTCACATCTATCTATGAAATTATTGAACTCCTTCATGCCCCTATCCCTGAGTGATACATCTACTCTTTCCCCTATATTCTTGATCTCATTGAAATCACCTCCAAGACACCAAGGCTTTGGAAAACAAGCTTTCAGATTTAACAGAGTCTCCCAGAAGTTCCTTCTTCTTATGATGTCATTGGGAGCATGAACATTAATAATTACACATTCAAAGGAGTTGTAAATCTTACCTGATAGGAGAATAAAATTTCTATTGCAATAGCACTCTGTATGCTCGAAGATACCAGGGTCCCAGATATAGAGTAGACTACCTGCCGACCCTTTAGCATCTACATTCATGAACTCAAGCCTATCCCTAGGCCAGACACTTTTCACCACCAAATTGGTTAGGCTTGATTTTTTTGTTTCTTGGAACATAGCCATGTCAATCTTTCTTTCTAGCAACAATTTCTTGATCTTGTTCATCTTTTCATGCCTTCCTAACCGTCTGATATTCCAACCTAGCTAGAGTCTCCATATGAATAGATATGACCCTGGTCTCTTCTAGTTGGAGCAGGTTATTCCACAATACCCTTCTATCTTTCCAATCTCTCCTTATCCTTCTCTTCCATGTGTGCTAATTTGCTGATAACCTCAGTTTCCTAATCCTTGAAGTCTAAACCCAATCTTTGCCCCAATTGCAGTATTGATTGAGCCTCTTGAAAAAACCATTACCAGAAGAAGGTTGCTGTAGTTCTGGACTATGGTTTGATGTAGGTATAGTTGTGGATCCTGACCTGGAGCCTTTAATGATTCCCTTGCTTGAAGTTGCACCCTTCTTCCCAAGTCCTCTAACAAATCCAGTAAACCTACTAGCTAGCAAGGAATGCTTGAATCCTTCACTTCTAATTCCTTTCCTCTTGCCTTTCTTTAAATGATGAGTAATGAAGCCTGAAATTGTTGGGCTGATACTAAGCTTGTTTTCGACTGAGAGCCCATCCTTGATGTTCCACAAACTGGCCTTATAAATGAAGGTTTAAGTCCAGCACTAGAAGGCCCAATAAGCTGTAGCCCAAATGGGTCATGGCCCAAAGCTACCTCCAAGTAGATACCATGCCTTTCATTAAGAGGTTGGCTTAGGCTTTTAATAAAACCTGGGGTGAGAATTTGACCATGTACTATAGGTGCTACTACACCTATTTGAGTTTCATGAGTGCCCCCTACTCTCTGTTGCATGTTTCCCATAAACTAAGCTTTTATACCTTTCTGAGCATCATGATTGCATTGTCTCTGGTGTAGGCTTTCCGCTGGCCATTAGGACTCCCCCATAATTGTGGCTTTTTCATTGAAATTCCTACACAATCCTTGGTCTCTTCCACTGCTGAAGCATGACTCCAACTGCCTTCTTCGGCCAGCTCAGCTTTGACCTTCATTCGAGATGCCAAATCCCTTAGAGCCACATTAGATGCTGATGCCACATCAACTGCCTTGTCAACATCTTTGTTTACCAAGTTAGTTTCTATAGGAAAAAGGAGTACTCCATTGATGTTAGAGCAAACATCTTTATCTGTGGCATTAGAGTTTATTCTTTTGCAACTGATGCTAACCTCTTCCGTGATCTGCTCCTCAAAGACTCTTATTGGATAAACTCTTCCATCACACTCCAGGTTTAGGCTTGTACTAATCGGTTCCATAACACTTGTAACTATCTTAAAACGACCACAGCAGAATGATTTAGGCGTATAGACATCGCCATCTAAGAGAACCACCTCTCCACAAAGCCTTCCTATCTTGCGGAAGGTATCTGAGTTCTATAGATTAAGAGACACCCCATAGTAGTTGAATCATACACACCTCTCCTGCTGAAGGTACATACCTGTTCTCCATTCTGTGATATATTCACACCAGTCATGGAACCAAGACTTAAGCGATCATTTTCCTCAACAACTCTTCATTTGAGCTGAATGAGATAATAGAATCTCCCCCATTTTCCTCTCTGACCAACACATTCTTCACCCCTCTTTTTATGAGTTCATTTTTCACCTGCTGAACATAGTAATCTACTTTGAGTCTCATAACCATGCTTTTGTATAGCCAACCATTTCCAAGTTCATCTACTTTAATAGCTGTCAAAGGTGAACATCTGGCATCAACTCCCTTAATGACCTCTACAAACGATCGATCATCAGTGCGTTGATGCCAAATCTGTTTGGGTGCCATAACAGAGGCCTTCTTAGGTTCAGAATGTCTTATTGGTAGGGGTTTCTGTCTCTGCCTATCCTTCATTTCTTTACCATACTTTTTGATTTTGACTGACAAAGATTTGTCATCTATCCACAAACCATTGGCCTTTTGTTCAGCTACATTAGCTGTAATAGAACAATTATAGCGTACAAACCCAAATCTGGTGTTGTTAATTTCCTCATCTTTTGTGGTATTGTAGACCTCCCGAACTCTCTTCGTGCGCCCCATTTTCGGAGAGGGCACGAATTGGGTTCTAGCTACTATAGTTTGGACTCCTGTCACGGTTCTAAATCTAATCTCACAAAGTACAATGTAAGACTAATAAATAACCAAAGAGTCCAAATTCGGAAAATCATTTTGGAAAATCGATTTTAATAAAAAAAAAAGCACCAAACATGGACTGCTTTGCCAGATTTTAGAGTCACCATCTAAATATTTTGTTTTGGGAAATTTAGGAAACCCTGACTCGTGCCTAAGGCCACGTGTCTGTCATCACCAAAGTTGCCTCGGCTCGGGAACTTGGGTACGAGAGGGGAAGGTCCTGAAATGAGCACCCCCGCTCACCCGATCAAAGATCGGCCTCTACTAAATATGATATGTTGTTTTTGAAAGCACATGTGTTCTTGTTTGATTATTAGCTAACTTACTATGTGATGCGCATAACACATAAGTATAGACTAAATCGCTCGATTTGGAACAAAGCATCTCATGTTTGTTTTTTTGAAAATGGTTTGAAGATGCTACTCGCAAGTTGGCTAAACGTGGATTTGCCACCCTCATGTGGGCTTAAAACTCACATTTTGATGAATTGTTCCAATTCAAGTAATGAAGCCTTCATCCACAGGCATTCATGTAGTTATATCATTTAAGCAAATAGCCTCATGGTAAGCATGCTGACATGGCAACACTCACACTCATGCAAGGATGCTAAAGCATAGACACTTACAGTATACTCCGAGCCAAAATAGAAAACTAGTTAGAAATCATGCATGATCCTAACTATGTTCAAGATGCTTAATACAACACATGCAGAAATGCAACTAAATAGGCTCAGCTATCTAAGATGGCATATGAATGCAACACTTGATAACATGTTGTTAAACACATATTCAAGTAGGTGTATTGAAATACAATGCAGTTTGAATGATGCGCCGAGTGCATGCAATACAAATGAATGATACAAACATGCAAGCATAAGGTATGCTAATTGAAATATGCCCTAATCTAACCACTGAAAGCAAGTCAATAAAGGGATAAAGACACGGGGTTGGAAGACATTCACACACTTTGCAGCACACTTATTACAACATTTGTCCTCTCGTGGAGGGTCCGAATAAAAGCTAAGCTAATCTTAAGCTAAGCTACTTATTAATTATTACAACACATTAATTAATTAACAAATTAACTAATTATTACATCTAACTAAGCATGTAAGATATGTAAACTAGGCTGGCTCATCTCTGCCTTGGACAATGACGGATGCATGCTCTCAGTTGTCGCCTTGAAACGCCTTCCGGTTTGCTCTCTTAAGGTTCTGCTTGCAGGGTGTCTTCAAGAACTGTCTGCTGAAACTTACCAAATCCATGCTGGGGAGTGCACCAGTGGCCTGCCGGCCATGGATGGTGGTTGCCGGCCACCTGCCGGCCAAGAGTGGGCCTCTACCGACCAAGGATGGAAGGGTGCCGGCCATCTGGCAAGCACCTTACCACCTTGGTGTCTTTGTGACACCAATCTGCAAGCACAAAAGCGAGAGAAAATAGCGGGTCTCCCTAGGGCATCTGTGTATTATGCCACTCCATATCATTTCAAAACATCAAGGGATAGGCATCATTGGATCCAAGACCATCGATCAAGGATCGCAATGCATGATGGCCAAAGATCTAGCTTGCACAAATTCGATGAATGCACAACAAACAAGACACTAAGACCACGGCCTTATCATTAGAGGATCAAAGGCAATGGAGACAAAGGGAATTAGCCCATTTTCATCACTTTGAGTATGAAATGGACCAATTTACCTTGTGTTCAATGTGACGTCCAATTGAACACCATGCAATGCAAACAACATGCTATGCTTGGCATGAAGCACAAGATTCTAATCATGGAAACAACTCATGCATGACATGTTAAGGGACTAGAATGATGAAACTAGTGAAGGACATAACACTAGAGACATGCAATACAATGCTCAATGGACTAAACCAACCCTAAACAGACCTTATGCATGCCAAAACAGTGGCAAAATCATGTTGGGAATGAAGCACCAAAAGCTACAATAACATGCTCATGCATTGGCTTGCAAGCTAGGCATTAAACACAACTCTCAAACAAAATGAAATAGTGATATATGTGAGAGTGTGATAGAGGTGTAGGCTCTGAAATTACGTGCAAAATGATGCCATATCATGCAAATAGCTCAAATAAAGTATGTCAAGAGGCTTGAAACACAAAGCTAATCAAGGGCTTTACACAAGAGGCATGCAATACATAGCCTAAACAACCAAAGTGCTCACCGGACAGAGTTCAACAATGCCAAATCAAGGCCAAAACATCTTTGAAATGATAGCCCAAAAGCTTAAACAAACATGCATGCAAGTTGGCTTATGAGCAAGACACAAGGCATATCTCTCAAAAGCATTGAAAGAGTAGAACACATGAGATTGTAACCACACTATACATACTAAAATCATGTATGAAATGAGGTTAAGACATGCAAATAACCCAAGCAAAGGATGCTAGAGGCTTTGAAACTCAAGGCTAGTCAAGGCCATTTACACTACAACCATGCAAGGCAAGGCATATATGATCAAGACCACTCAAATCAGACCTAAAGCATGCTAAAACATAGCCAAAAACATGCCGGAGTAAAGCATACACATGCTAGATCAATAGGCTAAAACACCAAACATGCTTAAACCAAGCTTCAAAAGGGTAGAAAAGCATGCTCATTTGATAGGCCATCGAAACATGCAAACAAGAGAGGAGGGAGGACTACCCCCACCTATTTGGGACCTCAAAACCACCTTTTCACCACTAAAATTCCTCTGGAATTTAGTGGTTAATAGGCCAAAACAAGATGGTTTGAAAGGCTTTAAAAGGGAGCACAAAGCAAAGCAAAATAAGCCATAAAGGGGGTAGACCACCCTTAACTCAAACAAGGCCTCAAACAACCATCTTAAACACTTAAAAATAAAAGTTTTTATAGTTGAAAGCTAAGCCAAAAGAAGCATGCAAAGATGGCTAAACACTTAATCAAAACAAAGCTTAAAGAGGGTAACTACTCACCCTTGAAGAACCATAGCAAAATAGGCACTTATGAGCCAAAAACCAAGCTTTGAGAGCTCAAATACAACCTCCAAGAGCCTTAGTAACAAGATAGAGGTGTTTGAATAAGTGGGTTGTGTACAAAAGTGCAAAAAAAATACACTTCTAACCACAATATATATATATATATAGAGAGAGAGAGAGAGAAATCGATAGAGAGAGAGAGAGATATTTTTCACCCTAAAATTTCTGAACCCTCCACAAGAGGGAGGGACCTCCCCTTATATAAGAAAAGCTAGGAGAAGCTTGCTTGACAAGCTTAAAGCTTGCCTTCCATCCCTCCATATCCCTCCATACACGTGTATGGAGGATGGATCAGTGAGCCACAGCTGGCTCAAAATATCTGCCAAAATATCTGTTGAAACATGGTTTCCTGCCGGCCATCAGTGGTGGCCGGCAGTGCCTCATTGATGGCCGGCCGGCCTTATCAATAGCCGGCAGACATAAATTGATAGCCGGCAGTGGCATTCCATGGTCGGTAGTGCTCCAAAAGCAACATGAGGAAAAGACCAACACATGGTCCAAGTATGAGACAAAATGGTGTAGACGTACCCCGCGAGAACTCTCCGATATCTGCGCGCGATGGGGCACGAATCTCATTTTGTTCTCTAGGCTACTACAGTTCGGACTCAATGCCACGGTTCTGACTCTAAATCTCACAAAGTGCAATGTGAGACCGATAAATCACCAAAGAGTCCAAATCCGGTAAATCGTTTTGGAAAACTGATTTTTATAAAGAAGTGCCAAACATGGATTGCTTTGCCAGTTATAGAGTCGCCACCTAAATATTTTATTTTGGGAAAAATTTAGGAAACCTTGACTCGTGCCTAAGGCTATGTGTCCATCATCACCAAAGTTGCCTCGGCTCGAGAACTTGGGAACGAGAGGGGAAGGTCATGCAATGAGCACCCCTGCTGGCCTGATCAAAGATCGGCCTGTACTAAGCATGATATTTTATTTTTGAAAACACATGTGCTCTTATTTCGGTTAATTAGCTAATCTTACTACGTGATGCGCACAACATACAAGTATAGACTAGATCGCCTAATTTGGAACAAAACATTGCATGTTTGTTTGTGAAAGTGATTTGGAGTTTGCTACTCGCAAGTAGGCTAAATCGGAGATTTAATGAATTGTTCTAATTCAAGTAATTCAACCTTTATCCATAGGCATTTAGGCAGTTATATCAAATAATCAGTTAGCCTCATGGCAAGCATGCTGAACATGGCAGTCAATAACACACATGCAGTATGCTAAAGCGTAAACACTCACAGTGTACTCCGAGCCAAAACAAAGAGGTAGTTAGAAATCATGCATGATCCTAGTTCATGTTAAGATGGCTAATGCAACACATGCAAGAATGCGACTAAAACAGGCTCGGCTATTCTAGAATGTCATGGGAAATGTAACTTGATAACATGCTGTTGAACATGTATTCAGGTAAATGTATTGAAATACAATGCTCGTTTGTATGATCTGTAGAGCCAGTGCATACAAAAGCAGATGAATGGATGCTGCGCATGCAAGCATAAGGTATGCTAATCGAAATATACCTTAAAACTAACCATCGTAAGTGGTTAAGTAAAAGGGAGAAAGAAATGGGGGTTGGAAGATATGCATCACACACACGCACGCTTATTACAACAATTGGCCCTCTGAACGGAGGATCTGAAAAGAGGCTAATTAGCTAATCTAAGCTAATTAAACTACTTATTACATCACAAAACTAATCAATTAATCCTAGTTAACTAGTTAAGATATTACAACACAAATCGAATAGCTAAGCGCATTAACTAATTAAGTACAAACCAAAGCATAAACTAGCTAAGCAAATTAGCTGAATAAAGCAGTAAAGCAAAGTCCTCAGAGAAAGAAGGGTGCATGCATGCCCGGTTGCCTCGTTTGGAAATCCGTCGCGATTCCCAATTTGCCTTTGTTTGCAACTGCTTTCAAAAACTTGCAGCAAGCTCCAGAAAGCTTCCAACTCACCTTGGGGATCTGTGGGAGGGTGGCCGACCATTTGTTGATGTAGGAGACCACCTGTCGACCACGTTTTGTTGTTGCCAACCAGAAAAAGTGGTCGGCCAGCTAGTTTTTCTAGCTGGCCGACCAGTTGTTGCTGCACTTCTTCAATTTGCTGCAACGGAGAGCAAGAAAGGGGATGACAATGTATTTGCAAGATTGTAGACGTCCCCGAATGCCCTAGGAGGGTTAGGTCCCGTTCCGTTCATATTGGGGTCACTACAGTTCAAGGACTCAAATGTCACGGTTCTTAATCTTGAACCAAAGAGTCCAAATCCGGCAAATCGATTTTGAAAACAGATTTTTTGAAAAGAAGTGCCAAACATGGACTTTGCGGTCTGAGTCGCCACCTAAATGTTTTTAATGGGAAATTTAGGAAACCGACTCGGTGCCAAAGGCCACGTGTCGTCATCACCAAAGTTGCCTCGGCTCGGGAACTTGGATGCGATTGGGAAGGTCGCCGTGAGCACCCCCGCTCGCCCGGTCAAAGACCGGCCTCTACTAACCATGATATCTATTTTTGAAAACATTGTGCGTTCTTATTCCGGTTATTAGCCTAGGTTACTATGTGATGCTCGCAGCAAACAAGTATAGACTGAGTCGCCTGAATTGGAACAAAACACTTCATGTTTGTTTGTTTGAAAAATGGTTTGATGGTGCTACTCGCAGGTAGGCTAAGACGTGGATTTGCCACCCTCGGGTGGGCTTAGAAAACATGATTTTGCCACTATCTAGTGGGCATAAAACAAACATTTGATGAATTGTCCCACTCCAAGTAATCCAACCTCCACCCACAGGCATTCAAGGCAGTTATATCACATAAGCACATAGCCTCATGGTAAGCATGCTATTCATGGCAGTCACTCACACGCATGCAAGGATGCTAAAGCATAAAACTCACCGAGTACTCCAAACCAAAACAGAAGCTCATTAGAAATCCATGCATGGTTCCTAAGTATACAGAAATGCCTAATGCAACACATGCAAAGATGCAACTATAGCAGGCTCGACTATTCTAAACATGGCATATGGAATATTACAACTAACACGTATTCAATTTGGAATTGAAATACAAATGTAGTTTGTATGATGCGCCGAGCCCGGTGCGTGCAAAACAGATGAATGATGCGAACATGCTGTCATATTGTATGCTAATTGAAATATGCCCTAATCTAACCATCATAAGCAGGTAAATAAAAGGGAAGAAAGACGTGGGGTTGGAAGACATACATCACACTCACCCACACTTATTACAACATTGCCCTCGCGCAGAGGGTCCGAATAAAATAATATCTGATCCGAATAAAAGAATAGCAGTCCAAAATATACGGTCCAAATAATATACAAATCTCTAATTAATTAACAAATTAACTAAGAAAAATAAAAGCGGCATGCAAGCTAGGGCCTTGATTACACTCAGGATGATGGAATGATGCATGTTTGAAAGCTGCTTTGAAAATCACGGCAATGCCCGATTAGCCTCTGTTTTGCAATGTTTCTTGAAAAGCATGCCAAGCCTCGAAGCTGCGATTCTCGATATCTTTGCGAAGCGAGGAAAGGGGCATAGCAATGTATTTTCGCAGATATATGCATGCCTCGATCCTCGTGTCTGTCGGGCTTCTCGATGCATGATGGTAGAGGAGCCGAATTGCCTGACTCAATATAGAATGAATGCATATGAATACTATAACAAAACCTAACTCCATCATGGATAATCCGGAGTGTCGGTGACTCGGGAATTGAGACACGTTCCGTCACTCAGTCTTGAAACCGCCTCGTTTCGTGCGTGCAGGTAACTCTGATCCCAAACACGATGCGATATGCATGACATGCATGAAATGCAACTAATATACAATCCTAACATACACAATGTTATGGAATGGCATACACGCTACATGAGGTAATACACAACCGGGCATACACAATGCTATGGGCGAAATGGCATACGCAATGCAATAATGGGCTTACACCAACATGAGAGAGCCTCAGCCACACTCACAGGAGGCCATCAGATGAAAAACAAGACACCTCGAAATGCGTGCACGCGTGCACACAAACCGAGAACGGACCCTCAGGCACCGAAATGCCACTCTAATGAGACACGGCAAAGACATGGAATATGGTATGCTAACATGCAAAAATCAGTGGCAAAACGAGGGGCAAAACAGCCCCGAAACGAGGCGAAATGACACCCGATGCACGGAATCTCTCCCGAAATGCGAAATTAGGCACCCGAAATGACTTGTAGCTATACAATACATGCATAATTTGAACATGACATGAAAAATAAGAAGCAAGGCAGCCCCAAAAATAGTATTTTTACAGTTCAAAACATGGCCAAACAACAATCACAAGTAGGGATAAAATGGCATACAAAAATAGCTCCGCAAGGGAGGCAATGAAGCAAGTGATAGATGCAAAGCCCAAATGGCCAAAGACCCTTCTAAAACACTGAAGAGGGCCTAAAAACATGCTTTTTTTCAGTATATTAAAATCCCCAAAACAATATACAAACATGCTAAAAATGCCATGCAAGAAGTAGGCCAACAAGAGGCTATAACATGAGGTATACAAAGAATTCACCAAACAGCCAAAGACCCTTAATGAGATATGTCCAGGGGGTCAAAATATGGCCATTTTCAGTTATGATCATGGCTTAAAAACAGAAGAAAGGTAGGCTAACAAAGCATGCAAAAATGGGGGCCAAAGAGGGGTATAATGGTAAGTGCTACATGGAGGCCCCCAACAGTGTTTATCCCTTCTAAAATATTGTATAGGGGCTCAAAATAAGCCAACTTACAGTTTATATCATGCTCAAAAACAGATCACACATAGGTTAGAAAAATCATGCAAGATAATGGCATACAAGAGGGTATTGAAGCAAGTGCACAATGGGGGGCTCAAACAGGGTTGAGCCCTCAAACAAACATGAAGAATGGATCAAAAAAATGACCCTTTAAGTTAGGTTCAGACCCCAAAACAGCAAGCAAATAGGCTAGAAAGATGTGGCCAAAATGAGCTAAAAAAAGGGGAAAAATGGACTTACCCTTGAAGCCCACTTCTTTGCTGCCTTTTGGACCAAGGGATGATGCCTCTAAGCCTCTGAAAAACCTCTCCTTGCTGCTGGAATGGAGTAGTGGTAGTGGTTCTTGGTGGTGATGAAGAAAATGGGGTTGGAACTTGGTGTTTTGAGCTTGGAAGAGAGAGATGGGAGGAGATGTGTATACAAGGCTCTAAGGGAATTTTTTTTAACCCTTAGACTAATGTTGGAGGCTGGTTATATGGACTCAAAAAGGGGGAGAAAGAGGAGGAAAAAAGGGAGGAAAGTTCCTCCAAACTTCCCTCCAAAAATATCTCCCCCGGATACAGAATCTGGGGGGAAACAAAGGTCACATCTGAACTAAACAGGGTGTAAGGAGGAAGGCCGGCCAGCTTTTGGGGTTGCAGGTGGCCGGCCGGCCACCCCCCATGGCCGGCCGGCCAACGGGAAAAATGGTCAAGTGGAATTAGTGGCCGGCCACCGCAGATTGGTGGCCTCCCATGCATGCTCAACCTGACCATGTGGTAAAAATTAGCAACGATGAACTAGGAGAGAATAGGCCACTTTTATGAGGGGTTCAAAAGGTTCAAGTTGAATTCTTGGCCGGCCATATAATATTAGGGTCCTCCCATGTGTGTCTGACACAAATATGTGGTTTGGGGTTGAAGAAAATAGCTCTAGGGTGGTCAACATTGGCTCGGAAGTGAGAAAAACGGCATCGGAGGCGCGGAGGAATATAACTGGTTGTTGAGACAATTGCTGGCCTCCACCCTTGATGACCTTCTGGTGATAAAAAGAGGTACTGCCAAAATTGAGCAACCGATCTGAAATGGCTCGGGGCCAAAACCACGATTCGGGGTCCCGAAAATAGGTCGTTAAAATCGAAAGTGGCATTCGACCACAGTGGATCTCTCAGACCTCAATGTCCTCAAAAGGGAGAAATAGGATGCATGCCAAAAACCGAACAATCGGAGATGGTTAGGCGGTTCGAACCGAACCTGCTGACACTGACGGCTCAGCAGGAACAGACTCGAAATGGGAAAAATGGCCTACGGCCACTGAGAGATGGTCTACCAGACCTCTCCCTCTCCTCAGGAAGAGAAATAAAGAAAATCGAGTCTGGTTCGCAAACCGAGGCAAGGCGCAGAAGAGGGTTCAGAAGTCCGGAGGGAGGGCTCACGGCCGCGACTCTGAGACTTCTGAACGAGCGCGATATGCAACACCACCGAGCGCTCAATCGGTGACGTCTAAGTCTTAAGGTCGGTCAAAAATGGGGTGTCTCTGATTGCCCCTCTTTGTGAAACTCGGAAGTCTAAGTGACGGGAGTGAATGTCAAAGCCTAGAGACGACCTATTTTTGACAAGGCCGAAGACTTAGACAAAGCAGACAAAATAGACAAAGATGTGCCCACAGGTATGTCCGCAGGCAGGGGCAAAATGCAAATGATATGTGGAAAGATGTATGATCTTGCAAATGCAGCAAGCTGTAATGAAGCAAATATTCACAAATAGATGCAACAGTTTTAAGCAAGAATGCAAAGCAACAACTACATTTCATGCAGTTAAGAATGCGGAGAATTATTCAATTCTCGTCGCGTCTCACATGGAGAAGATACGATACTGTAGCGATTCCTCACAGTCGCTTTGACCTCAAATGAACCGTACATACAATATCGTGCCTGCAAAAGAGAGAAATTCAACAAGCACAATATGCTAACAACATATATTTAATGTGATTCCTGTGATTCCGAAAGTTTGACACACGCAGTGTCGGCGAGTGAATGCATCGCAAAACGTGCGTGACAACGCATGCTCAAGCACAGAAGTATGGCAATATGAAGAAATGTGTATGACAATGCAAGTATGCTCATGAGAATGCAAGTTATGTGCACAACAATGCAAAACGAGCATAAATCAGGGTGCCCGTTTGTTGCGAAACAACGAGCAAGGAAAGCAGCGCATTTAATGAAGGCGACTCGATCGCGGCCTCTGGTTCACCTCCCGGAGAGGTTACAACATGTTCAAAAAGGATACACTCTGATTTTGATGAGTAATGATGAGACACATGTCAGAAATTGAAGCTGAAGTTCCGGCAGAACAATTTCGCTCCAGAAAGTGCACTTTTCTTAAACTTTTTCAGATCCCGGGAACTCCAGTCTTCCTCAAAATTTGCAGAGAGCTAGGTGGGCATGTGGGGAACACCACCGGCCAGTTATTTTTCCAAGGGGAGGCCACCGGCCACTTTTCAAAAAGTAAATGGCCGGCCAGCCAGAAAAGGTGGCCGGCCGGCCACCTGCCCAAAACAGTGGGCAATTTTGTCTTTTCACCTCATTTTCTTTATATTCACTTGCCTAAACACTCCGAGCTCATTACCACAGCTGCGAAATCTTCTCCCAAACCATTTTCTCCTTCAGATCTGCACTCTATACGCGCTTTTCAACCCCCCACGCAAGTTGTTTTCGCGAAAACATTCAATTTCAAGCACTTTGGACCGATTAAATTTTGATTTCAGGGCTTCTTTTCTCATTTTCACCACTTGAGGTAAGTTTGTCTCAATATTTGGGAGATTTTCTCGGGGGTTGACTTTTGTTGACTTTTTTCAATTTTGGCTCATTTTTGCTCCTTTTGCAGATTTTTCGGAATGGCGGGTAATTTTCCTCATGGTGGAGGTCCTCCAGGTGCCGGGGATGATTTTGATATTATGACGTTGCCCTCGAGGTTCCGCCCCTTTATTCCCAAGAGATACGCCCCGTCGATACATGTTCTTCTGCGGGCCATTTTTCGTCACCATACTGGCTTTGATGATCGAGCACTACCTGGAGATCTACTTCTGCGAGAGTCGGAGCATCACCTCTCTTACGAGGCACGAGAGGTATTTTACTTCATTTTCTGCATTTTTCGTGCATTTCGTGCCTTTGCCATGCTTAAACACACAGTTTAGCTTATGACATAGTACTTTGTTTGCATCTTGAACATGTGGCTTAAACACTTGAATCTCTAAACACTTGGCTTATTAATTAATTGTGAACGCACGGCACACATTAGTTAAGAATTGAACACACAGCTCAAACACTGATTTGTCGAACACACAGCCCGAATTTGAAGGTGAACACACAGCACACACTGACTAAGAGTAGAACACGCAGCCCAAACTCTGATTTTCTAAACACGCAGTTTGGATTGATGGTGAACACACGGCACACACTGATTGAGAGTAGAACACGCAGCCCAAACTCTGATTTTCTGAACACACAGCTCGGATTGATGGTGAACACACGGCACACACTGATTGAGAGTAGAACACACAGCCCAAACTCTGATTTTCTGAACACACAGCTCGGATTGATGGTGAACACACGGCACACACTGATTGAGAGTAGAACACGCAGCCCAAACTCTGATTTTCTGAACACACAGCTCGGATTGATGGTGAACATACGACATACACTAATTGAGAGTAGAACACGTAGCCCAAACTCTGATTTTCTGAACACACAGCTCAAATTGATGGTGAACACACGGCACACACTGATTGAGAGTAGAACACGCAGCCCAAACTCTGATTTTCTGAACACATAGCTCGGATTGATGGTGAACACACAGCACACACTGATTGAGAGTAGAACACGTAGCCTAAACTCTGATTTTCTGAACACACAGCTCGGATTGATGGTGAACACACGGCACACACTGATTGAGAGTAGAACACGCAGCCCAAACTCTGATTTTCTGAACACACAGCTCATTTACTTGTATTTGCTCACAGCTCATCCATTTCATACTGACACATGTATTCATTCTGAATGCAGGTTGGCTCTCGCACCGTGCGAGGATATGGCTTCACTGCTGCGAGAGAGTGGTATGCCGAGCTCTCGGAGGCTGTCTGGGATTTAGTTGACTTAGCAGGGTTCGGGGCCTTCTGCATGGGGTTATCACATTGTCCTGCCAGTAGGACACTGTTAGCAGCTTTGGTGGAGAGATGGTGGGACACCACCAATTCCTTCCACTTTTCACCAAATTTGACTATGACCCGCTAGATTTTCTTTGTCTTGATCGGCTGGACATAGGAGGTTGGTCCATTCCTTGACGAGGATTTGGGCGAATGGGAGGCAGCTTGGGTACATCTGCTGAGGCCCGCCCGTGAATGAGCTTGGGAGAGTCCGCTATACAGTTCTCTTCTCATTTTCGGAGGGAGGATGGGCAGGTCTCTTGAGGAGGCGGAGCAGTATGCCCGCGGTTTCCTTATGTTCCTCTTCGGGACGACTCTGTTCACTGATAGAGGGAACACGGTCGGGCTATATCTCTTGAGCGCCCTGGTGGACTTATCACAGGTTGGTCGGTATGACTGGGGTGGTGCCGGCTTGGCTACCCTCTATTGCTACATGGTTGTGACCTCCATGGCAGAGATTCACTTGGCGATTCTTGGAGAGCACAGGAGGTACTTTATGTCCTCTTGATTTACATTTCTGCTCCTCATTACTTGTACATTGCACACACAGCGCACTTTACACTCTGTATTTTGCACTCAGCATTTCGTATTTACATTCTGCACTGCTTTCTTCAGTTATGGGTCTACGTATATTTTCCCACGTTAGCCCCAGAGTCGGTGGTGACAGGGCCCCTCATGACCCCATACTCACTGGTATTCGAGGGTGAGCACCGGCCGAGACCCCGAGAGACTCTCTTCTATCTGCGGCAGTATTTTGACACTGTTCGGACGACAGAGGTATTTCAGAACTCTCAGTTCCTTCTATTTTCATCTTTGATTTGCCCTGTATATCCCTGATTTATGATTGGCTTATGCCTTTGGTTATCCATGATTACTTGGCGTCTTAGCGCGCTGGTGATGGTCTCCGATTTGATATCTTTGGAGGATCGGGCACCTCCGTCTGAGTTCTGCTCAAGGGACGGTTGGCGAAACATGGTTCTTGAAACGCTTTGCGCCCGGTATGGGGTACACTTCTCGGGATCCTCATGGCGCCCCAGCCACTATGCGGACTGCTGATAGACTCTCTACCCAAGATATCATTAATGCTATCTTTGAGCGCGATGCTTTCTTTGCATCTTACGGAGGACTCGCCACTTATCGCCATACATATCGATGCCTCCCTTGGCCAGAGTGCGTACTCGCCACTAAGGTCCTTTGGTATACCATCTTGAGTCGGGCTCGTGCCACGAATATCCCTTCCTCGGCGAAATGCGTCTAGAGGCGGGGTGGGTCGATTCCCCGATCCTCAAACTCTTCATCATCTGGGTGGCGGACATGCGGCCGAGTTGGCGAGTTGGCGATTCGGGGCTCCTTACAGTCTCGCTAGAGCCTCCTCTTCCGACCACAGATATGTCAGAGACCCTGATTCACCACCGGTATGTTTTACAGCTTTGACTTATCAGTCGGATATTTGGACTTTCATTCCTTTACTGATAGTTTTACATTTGTATCTGTAGCCTCCAGTTGAGTACAAGGATGTGATGCTCGGGATGCTGGCCACATTCGAGGGCATGATCCTACGGAGGGAGGCACAATTGGCCATTATGGGTGTACAGGTACTGTTCATCTTTCCCGCATTTATCATATTCACGATGACCTTATTTGGTTTTGAACATTCTACTGCATTGATAGGCCACTTGTGTAGAGCACATCTGACACATACCTTACTCACATACTGTACCATGTATCTATTTTTTCATATTTGAATTGATGTATTGAACTCTTCATTTTCAGATGCCTCCTGTATATGCTCCACATGGCGCCACCCGGGCCTTCTTAGAAGGTCGTAGTTTGGATCTTTTCGAGTCTTTGGGCCATCTGGGCCCTCTGAGGCTGGACCATCCAGCCTTTTCGAGGGGGGCCATCTAGGCCTTTTTGCGGAGCTCGAGGAGCGGGGTCATCTCGCAGACGTAGGGCACATGTTGTGGAGACCGATGAGGAGGAGGAGGAAGAGATCGCAGACCTTGAATCAGAGACATCTGCTGAGGAGGGAGGCTCCGGTCTTGGTTCGAGTGGAGGTGAGGTGAGGAGATCATGAGGATGATGGCGACTCAGGCGGACGGTGATGATGGTCTGAGGTTGTCCTTGAAGAGGATGAGGGGGGCTTCTCATTCCCGCTCCCGAGGATATTGATGCTGCTATTTCCTGCTTTATTTTCGTTTTTGCTAGTAGTTTGTAGCACTTTGCATATTATTAGGCAGTTTTATTTTCTGTAACACTTGTACCTTTGTTTGCTGTAAAACATGATGGGATGAAACAGCTTTTGAAAAGATGTTGTATTTGAAATTCTTAGCATCGCATCTCATCGCATCATTTTGCACAAAGATGGAATTGAATGGAAATGTGCCTTGTGTATTTACCGAGTCAGGTAATGAACCGACGCAACAAATCAAAACAACTCGACTCACTAAGAAATAACAGAATCTTAGCAAGTTTACAACTCGATAAGCAAAATACAACAATGTTAACGACTCGATAAACAGGACTTAACAAAATTGCGTAAACAAAGAGTAACAACTCAAAACACAAAATCTGATTTCGACAAAACTTACAACTCAATAAACAAAATGACAACTCGATAAGCAAAATACAACCATGTTAAACAAAAGCAGGCGTGCCGGACGAGCGATGCGGATGATGGAGCATATCGGCGAGAGAAATGGAGGCCCTCGACATTCCCGATGCATGAAGGTGCCTTTAACTTCCTTCCGGAAAGCAAAACAGGACCAATAAACATGGCCGGCCACATTTTACTTTTTGGGGACTGAAAGGTGGCCGGCCTGCTAGAATAGGTGGCCGGCCACCTTTCCCTGACCCACGTCGACACTTGTCCTCCTTCGAATAGTGTTTCGCCTCCTATAAAAGCTCCAACTTTCGAACTCATTCATTTCATCACTACTTTGCATAAAAATGGAGGCATTTCTCATAGAAAATCTCACATCTTGGATCTCTTCTTTAGATGGCTCGGAAAAGTTGAACTTCCGGGGTTTCGGCTTTAATGCACTATTCACGTTGGGCCGAACTCCACTGCACCTTCTTTTCCTCCATGCGGCGGCGAGATTTTGGAACCCGGTGACGCACGTCTTCAGCTTCGGAGGACAAGAGGTATGTCCCAATTTTGAAGATTTTCAAGTCTTGATGGAGTCTGAACGCTCAGAAGAGATCTTGCCTCAGTCTCGTTTTGGCCACGCCCAAACTTTAGGGCGGATGTGTGGTCTCAACGCGCATGATGCTCGATCCCTGATTTGTAATGGGATGTTGGATATCCCGAGCCTGATTTACCGATTCTCCGATGCTGGTGACCGCGGCGACCATTATCAGCAAGGTTTCCGACAATATGCCCTCTGCTTGTGCATGCTATCTCATTTTCTGTTTGTCTCGGGCCCCGGGGGAGCTAACATTCGTTTGATTAAAGTCGCTCAAGGCTTGAGAGAAGGAAAGAGCTGTGTCGCCATGACATTGGTTGAGACACTGCTGGGTTTGGATGCCTTCTACCGCCAGGAGACAACCAGGTTCGCGGGGAGTCCATTACTGCTGCAAGTAATGTTTCCCACCCAAGCTCACATATGTATTTGCTCACACCGCTCGGCCCTCAGGCTCGATTTTTCTCACAAAACCCTTATCTTACTTTTCTCTCATCGCACATCTCTCTATTCTTTATTCTCTCATTTTTCATCCCTCCCCAGATATGGTTGATGGATAAATTGCAAGTTGTGGACTTTTGCCCTACTTACTCAGCCCGCGGCTACTTCTTTCGACAACGCCTGGTCGACGCCCTTGATAAGAGATGGTGGTTTGAATGGATGTGCAATTTGTCAGCTGAACGTATTGCTTGGCGCTGTCCTTGGCTTAACCTTCCGACAATGAGCTATAGCATGTTCCAGGATACTAGGATCCAGTTGATTGGCCTGACCCATTGTGTATTATATTTCCCATTCCGCATTCTGTGCCAGTTCGGCCATGATCAGGCTTGCCCTCCGGAGGGGATAGAGTATCCGGTCACCTTCCCGGTCCGAGGTGCACACCTTGCCTGACATACTACGGCCTGGAGGACTAGAGAGCTCCTGCCCCCCGACCCTATTTTCAGTTGCACTTTGTCTGATGAGTGCTGGGATTGGCTCAATGAGGAGGCACAAATTGGGCCTAGGTCGGCATCGGAGGCTTCGACTAGCTCTGGGAGGGGGCGCAGGGACACCTGACTTGACTATGCCCCAGATTTATTGCTTTATTAGTACTTTCAAGTTTTCTTTATGAGTGTAATAAAAAGCAACTTCAATTGTATGCAAGAGCGAGAGAACTCTGTTTTGAAATCAATGAAATTGAAGGTTGTGGTACTGAAAATTCTCCGCTTTGGTCCAAAAATGGTCTTAGTTGTGAAAAGATTAATTTTGAGCAAAGTCAACTTTTATTAAAACATTTCAAAACTATTTTCGATGTGGATCGAGGCTGGACATGCACGAGATCATCATGAGATGCACAACCCGGATCCTAGCAACCGGAAAGTTGCCCTAATCTGAATGGTACGCGGCACTTCGCCATAGCGGAAAGTTGCCCCTAGTCTGAATAACCTTTGCAGGAGATGACGATAAATGCTGATGAATAGAGATGACTGAGATGATCAAGTGGACAAAGTTGATCGGGGAAAAGATTGTGGCTGAACTTCAAGATGAAGCTGCCTACGTATCCCAAAGATGGGAATCAAGCCTTACGTAGTTCAAGCTTAGGTTCACTCGGGTATTTTTACTCTCCTTTTGCGCTCTAACTTTTGCCAAGGCCGCCCTTTGCGGGTTTTCAACCTTGCGAGCTCAGTTTTTATAATTTTCAAATTTTCTACGCTCTGAGTTTTGCCTAGGTTGCCCTTTCAGGTTTTCGGCCTAGCGAGCGTCTCAGGGGTAGTATTTCTTCAACTTGTCCATATTGATCGGTTGGGAAAACTCTAAGCCATCTAAATCCATCAGAACCATAGCTCCACCTGACCAGATTGACTTGATAATGTAGGGACTAGTCCAATTGGGTTTGAACTTGCCCCTTGGGTCGTGGATGGGAGCTCGGTTGTCCTTGAGTACCAAATCTCCTTCTTTCAAATTCCTAGACTTAACCTTCTTGTTGAAAGCCCGGGCGATTCTGCGTTGATAACCTTGGACGTGGTACAGTGCTTTCAGCCTTCTTTCATCGAAAAGCATGAGTTCCTCAAATCTGTTTTGCTGCCAATCCGCTTCGGCTATCTGGCACTCAGCCAATACTCGTAATGACGGGACCTCAATCTCAATAGGCAGAACGACCTCCATCCCATAAACCAATGAGTCTGAGTCGCCCGATGAAGTTCGATTGAAGTCCTGTAGCCCACCAGAGCAAGCGGCTTATCTGGCGATCCGGTGAGTTTCCACCATCTTCTATAGTATGCGCTTGATATTCTTGTTGGCGGCCTCAACTGCTCCATTGGTTTGCGGCCGGTAAGTAGACGACTTATGAAAAGCCACATTGTATTTCTCCAACAAATCAATCACCTCCTTCTTGAAGTGGGAACCATTGTCTGAAACGATCTCACTTGGGACTTCATAGCGACAGATAATGTTATTCCTGATAAATTTTGCGACATGCGAAGCCTTCAACACCGCATAAGATTGGGCCTCAACCCACTTTGTGAAATAATCTATCGCTACCAAGATAAACTCATGTCCATTCGACCCCTTTGGCGTAACAGCTCCGATTACATCAATTCCCCAGACAGCAACCAACGAGCTAGCCTACCCGTAAGTGCTGGTTTCTCGAAAAGATATTTGATGGGATCTAGTCATGAAACCAACATTACAGTGAGCTAACGGTAGTGCCGCGACTTCACTGGTAGCCCATACGAGCTAAGTAAGCATTTTCCAGCGGTGTATATCGGGTCTCATACTCTAGCATTTTCTTGCTCAAATAGTAGATGGCTTTTTCCACCTTATCTTCTGATTCTTGTGCAAGCATGCAGCCCATCGTGGTCTCGATCAGCAGCGGATACAAAATCAACGGTTTCCCCGGTTCTGGTGGCGATAAAACGGGCGGGTTCTGTAGATATTCTTTAATCTGTTCAAATGCAGCTTGGCATCGGCCGTCCCATTGGAACTTCTTTCCTTTTTCGAGGAGACCAAAAAGTGGTTCACAAGTCAAGGTTAATTTTGAAATAAACCGTCTTATGAATTGCACTTTACCCAGAAAGCCTCGCACCTCCTTTTCAGTCCTTGGTGGTGGCATTTCTAAGATGGCCTTGATTTTGGAAGGGTCGACCTCGATGCCCCTTTGTGTAATTAGAAACCCCAACATTTTTCCCGCTGTAACACCAAATGTACATTTCTGAGGGTTTAGCCGCAACCGAAATTCCCTAATCCTTTGGAAAAACTTGTGCAAGGCGGTGTAGTGGCCCTTTCTCTCTTTGGACTTGACAATCATGTCGTCCACATATACCTCAACCTCTTTGTGGATCATATCATGTAGTATTGTGGTCGCGGCCCGTTGATAAGTAGCCCCAGCGTTCTTCAACCCAAACGGCATTACCCTGTAACAGTATGTCCCCCACGGGGTGGTGAATCGATCTTTTCCTGTCTTGGTGCCATCACTATCTGGTTGTATCCTGAGAAGCCATCCATAAATGAGAGCAATGCATGCCCTGCTGTGAAATCTACCAACTCATCGATGTGCGGTAAGGGGAAGTCGTTCTTCAGGCTAGCTCTGTTCAAATCCCTCAAGTCCACACACACCCGGATCCTGCCATCTTTCTTTGGCACCGGAACAATGTTGGCCAACCAAGTCAGATATTCAGATACTAGCAGGAAGCCTGCGTCGATTTGCTTGGTGACCTCTTCCTTAATCTTGAGAGCCCGGTCGGCGGATCCTTGAGTTTACGCTTGGCGGTCGGCCTTCAGGTCAAGGGGATCCGATCTTTGTACAATCTCGGGATCGATTCGGGCATGTCTTCGTGGGACCACGCGAAAACATCTTTGAAATCTTTTAATAAGCGACTAAGCGCTCGCGTTCCTCGAAGACAACGTGGACCCGATCTGGACCGACGCGGGTCCTCCTCGATACCAATGTTCCGCGGTAATGATTTCATCCGTTAATGGTTTAACAAACCTCTCTTGCTCTTGCTCAATTAAACGTTGTAAAACTGGAGGAACTTCATCCTCGTCGTTTTCATCAAAGTTTTGAAAGTCTGAATTAATGCAATAAATCAAGGGCACAGAAAAGGACTCGGAAACCACAGATACTTGATTCTCATTAGGCACATCAAACCGTCCGATTCACTAGCAGACTCAAATGAAAAGGAAAAAACTGACCTAGCAGGTGTGGCATCTGGGTTAACATCCCTAGGAGTACCAGACTCAGACTCAGTCGAGCTAGAACCTGATTCCGACTCACAGGACTCGGTGGAATCAGATTCCGGCTCACTACGACGACCCGTCTTCTTTGGACAAGAATCCTCCTCGTCTTGCTAGGTGAGAGAGGTGCGATTGATGCATCAAGATAGCTCTTGGTAGGCCTGACCGTTCCATCCCCAATCATGGAAACCACGAAGTTATCCCCCAAGCACTCTTGGTCGATCGGAGGATCAGAGAGGAGACATGCTAGCGCTACCCCCATTTCAAGTTCTATGCCCTCAGGATCCTTGCCTTGCCTTTGTTCAACGTCGGTGTTTGGAGTCTGCATCGCTCTGTAACGCGTCATCCCCGGGTAGTTGCAGGTCGAAGAAGATCTCGAAGCCTGGTACACACTTTTTTTCCGCATTTAGCCATGGCTCTGGGAAGCCGCAAAATGGAAAGTCCTCCCCCCTCCCGGACGAAGCGTCCGTTCAGGGTACCCTGGATGGGCCTGTGCATTAACTCAAAAGGCTTCCCAGCCTGCTTCGCTCTGGCTCTGCCGGTCATTTCTTTTCCTTTCCTCACCCAGTCCTCTTTGGTAGGCAGATAACCCAGTCCAAAGGTATGCGGGTTGTGTGGCACTTCGGCCAATGCCGCGACTCCTTTCCTGCCGCTCCTTCTAATCCCGTCCCAGGGATATGTTGTAGCTTGTTCATGAGATAGATGGATTGAGCACTGACATACACACCTTCATTCACAACCATAATATTTTGCACTACCTGGACCTCTGCCAAAGTGAACCCCGACAAGAACACATCCTCCGTGCCGTGCTCGATCTCTAAAACTGGTGTAGACACTTCTGGCGGCGGATGAATGGATGAATTTCCAAAAACCATAGCAACCCCCTTCCCGTGAGGGTACTTCAACATCTGATGTAAAGTGGAAGAGACTGCCTTTACTTGGTGCAACCACGGCCGCCCCAAGAGTAAGTTGAAGGTTGCGGGAACATCCAAGACATGAAATTCGATGTTGTGTTGTCCCGGACCAACCTGAGTCTGAATTTTGACAGTCCCCATCACTTCTCTACTAGTATTATCGTATGCTCTGATCACCTGAGTAGTCGGCACGAAGTCCGCGGGCTTCAACCCGATTGCATCTGTTTATTACAAGGCGGAACAACGATGGCGAACCGGTATCAACAAGTACCACCGGTATCCACTTGTCTCTACACTCCACGGAGACATAGAGAGGTTTGTTATGATTTGTGCCCTCAGGCGGTAGTTCTTTGTCTGAAAAGGTTAATGCCGGGGAACCTCCTCCCGGAAAAACTAGCCCAACCAGCTGTTCTGGTGTAGTATCGATAGAGAGTTTAGCTTTGTCCATAGCAGATAGGACAGCCTGTTTATGCACCCGCGAAGCCATAAGCAGTCCCCAGATGAAGATGTCTGCCTGTATCTTCTTTAACTGTCTCAACACAGCTTCTTCCTCAATTTGTTTCTCTCTCTGTTTCTCAACTTCTTTGTCTTTCCCAGATGCTTCAGGTTGGTCAAGGTATGGGGGCTTGAAATACCGCCCGCTCCTGGTCATATGGTTCACCTCATCGAGGTACCAAGTGTCATCTGGTGGCCTTTGCCCAATCTTAAATGCATGTGGGCAAGACATAAGTCATCGTCTTCCCACCACATCCCGTCGGCAGCCGACAGACACCTGTCCGACTCCGGTATGATCGTGCTCACAGCACCTTCAGTCCTCATGCCCGCAGCATTTTCTGTTCCTGTGCACACAGCACTCTCGACCCCCACATGGGCTTTTGCCTTTCTGATCCTCTCGGAATCTTCAAATCTTTGTTGTTCCAACTGCATCAGTACAGCTGGTTGGTCAATATTCCCGGTATTTACAATCCCCAAATCCTGAGCGAAATTCTTAGCACCGGCGCTCCCCGGTGGTGTATTCTGACTCTCGGCCCTTTCGGCCACCACTGATACTCTCGCCCCTGCCGGGCCCTGTTCTGATTGAAATTCTGCAACATCTGGCTGATCATTTAACCATCCGGTAACTTCTGCCGACTCCTCATAGTCGAACCAGTTGATTGCTGCATCCCTTGATTCTTGGTCGTTGAAGAACTGAAGGTTGGCAAAGTCCCCTTCCACTATTGTCAGATCATCTGCCCCTTGTTCAAGTCCGTCCCTCTGAATCATGCAGTTGCAGTTCTGGCCACACTTTCGATTGACTGGCCCACTGATAAGATGTATTCGCTCGGATCATAGGCTCCTCCAACATAATTCCCAGGCTGTTCTATCCTAGACTCAACAATTCTGCTCTCCTCTGAAACCTGCCCTGTCCCATCTTCGGTGGTCACCACCACTGGCTTAGATTGGGTTGTGGAGATGTCCATCATGCACAAGTCAGTGCAGACAGGAAGGATCACCTCCGGCTTGGGTAGGTGGGATGGGGTGAGAAAAAAAGAGCTAAAACAAAGAGCTAGTTAGAAATCATGCATGATCCCAGTTCATGTTAAGATGGCTAATGCAACACATGCAAGAATGCGACTAAAACAGGCTCGGCTATTCTAGAATGTCATGGGAAATGTAACTTGATAACATGCTGTTGAACACGTATTCAGGTAAATGTATTGAAATACAATGCTGGTTTGTATGATGAGCCGAGCCCAGTGCATACAAAACAGATGAATGGATGCACGCATGCAAGCATAAGGTATGCTAATCGAAATATACCTTAAAACTAACCATCGTAAGTGGTTAAGTAAAAGGGAGAAAGAAATGGGGGTTGGAAGATATGCATCACACACACGCACGCTTATTACAACAATTGGCCCTCTGAACGGAGGATCTGAAAAGAAGCTAATTAGCTAATCTAAGCTAATTAAACTACTTATTACATCACAAAACTAATCAATTAATCCTAGTTAACTAGTTAAGATATTACAACACAAATCGAATAGCTAAGCGCATTAACTAATTAAGTACAAACCAAAGCATAAACTAGCTAAGCAAATTAGCTGAGTAAAGCAGTAAAGCAAAGTCCTCAGAGAAAGAAGGGTGCATGCATGCCCGGTTGCCTCGTTTGGAAATCCGTCGCGATTCCCCAATTTGCCTTTGTTTGCAACTGCTTTCAGAAACTTGTAGCAAGCTCCAGAAAGCTTCCAACTCACCTTGGGGATCTGTGGGAGGGTGGCCGACCATTTGTTGATGTAGGAGACCACCTGTCGACCACTTTTTGTTGTTGCAAACCAGAAAAAGTGGTCGGCCAGCTAGTTTTTCTAGGCGGCGACCGATTATTCTTTGCATTTCTTCAATTTGCTGCAACGGAGAGCAAGAAAGGGGATGACAATGTATTTGCAAGATTGTAGACGTCCCCGAATGCTCCGGGAGGGTTTGGTCCCGTTCCGTTCATATTGGGTCACTACAGTTTAAGGACTCAAATGTCACGGTTCTTAATCTTGAACCAAAGAGTCCAAATTCTGCAAATCGATTTTGAAAATAGATTTTTTGAAAAGAAGTGCCAAACATGGACTGCTTTGCGGAATCTGAGTCGCCACCTAAATGTTTTTTAATGGGAAATTTAGGAAACCCTGACTCGGTGCCAAAGGCCACGTGTCCGTCATTACCAAAGTTGCCTCGGCTCGGGAACTTGGGTACGATTGGGGAAGGTCACTTCGTGAGCACCCCCGCTAGCCCGGTCAAAGACCGGCCTCTACTAACTATGATATCTATTTTTGAAAACATTGTGCATTCTTATTCCGGTTATTAGCCTAGGTTACTATGTGATGCTCGCAGCAAACAAGTATAGACTGAGTCGCCTGAATTGGAACAAAACACTTCATGTTTGTTTGTTTGAAAAATGGTTTGATGGTGCTACCCGCAGATAGGCTAAGACGTGGATTTGCCACCCTCGGGTGGGCTTAGAAAATATGATTTTGCCACTATCTAGTGGGCATAAAACAAACATTTGATGAATTGTCCCACTCCAAGTAATCCAACCTCCACCCACAAGCATTTAAGGCAGTTATATCACATACGCACATAGCCTCATGGTAAGCATGCTATTCATGGCAGTCACTCACACGCATGCAAGGATGCTAAAGCATAAAACTCACCGAGTACTCCAAACCAAAACAGAAGCTCATTAGAAATCCATGCATGGTTCCTAAGCATACAGAAATGCCTAATGCAACACATGCAAAGATGCAACTATAGCAGGCTCGACTATTCTAAACATGGCATATGGAATGCTACAACTAACACGTATTCAATGTGGAATTGAAATACAAATGCAGTTTGTATGATGCGCCGAGCCCGGTGCGTGCAAAACAGATGAATGATGCGAACATGCTGTCATACTGTATGCTAATTGAAATATGTCCTAATCTAACCATCATAAGCAGGTAAATAAAAGGGAAGAAAGACGTGGGGTTGGAAGACATACATCACACTCACCCATACTTATTACAACATTGCCCTCGCGCAGAGGGTCCGAATAAAATAATATACAGTCCCGAATAAAAGAATAGTACAGTCCAAAATATACAGTCCAAATAATATACAAATCTCTAATTAATTAACAAATTAACTAAGAAAAATAAAACTGGCATGCAAGCCAGGGACTGCCTTGATTCTGCTCCGGATGATGGAATGATGCATGTTTGGGCTGCTTTGCCCGGAAATCCACGGCGATGCCCCGATTAGCCTCTGTTTTGCAATGTTTCTTGAAAAGCGCCAAGCCTCGAGCTGCGATTCTCGATATCTTTAGCGAGAAGCGAGAAGGGGCATAGCAATGTATTTTCACAGATATATGCATGCCTCGATCCTCGTGCCACCAATCACGCTTCACGATACATGATGGCCGAGGAGCCGAATTGCCCAGCTCAATATAGAATGAATGCATATGAATACTATAACAAAACCTAACTCCATCATGGATAATCTGGAGTGTCGGTGACTCGGGAATTGAGACACGTTCCGTCACTCGGAGTGCGAAACGCGCCTCGTTTCCCGTGCCCGGGGTAACTCCTATCCTGAACACGATGCGATATGCATGACATACATGAAATACAACTAGTATACAATCCTAACATACACAATGTTATGGAATGGCATCACGCTACACGAGGTAATACACAACCGGGCATACACAATGCTATGGGCGAAATGGCATACGCAATGCAATAATGGGCTTACACCAACATGAGAGAGCCTCAGCCACACTCACAGGAGGCCATCAGATGAAAAACAAGACACCTCGAAATGCGTGCACGCGTGCACACAAACCGAGAACAGACCCTCAGGCACCGAAATGCCACTCTAATGAGACACGGCAAAGACATGGAATATGGTATGCTAACATGCAAAAATCAGTGGCAAAACGAGGGGCAAAACAGCCCCGAAACGAGGCGAAATGAGACCCGATGCACGGAATCTCTCCCGAAATGCGAAATTAGGCACCCGAAATGACTTGTAGCTATACAATACATGCATAATTTGAACATGACATGAAAAAGAAGAAGCAAGGAAGCCCCAAAAATAGTATATTTACAGTTCAAAACATGGCCAAAAAGCAATCACAAGTAGGGCTAAAATGGCATACAAAAATAGCTCCGCAAGGGAGGCAATGAAGCAAGTGATAGATGCAAAGCACAAATGGCCAAAGACCCTTCTAAAACACTGAAGAGGGCCTAAAAAAATTCTATTTTTAAGTAGATGACAACCCCCAAAACAATATACATACATGCTAAAAATGCCATGCAAGGAGTAGGCCAACAAGAGGCTATAACATGAGGTATACAAAGCATTAACCAAAAAGCCAAAGACCCTTATTGAGATATGTCCAGGGGGTCAAAATATGGCCATTTTCAGTTCTGATCATGGCTTAAAAACAGAAGCAAGGTAGGCTAACAAAGCATGCAAAAATGGGGGCCAAAGAGGGGTATAATGGTAAGTGCCACATGGAGGCCCCCAACAGTGTTGAGGCCTTCTACAATATTGTAGAGGGGCTCAAAATAAGCCAACTTACAGTTTATATTGTGCTCAAAAAAAGATCACACATATGCTAGAAAAATCATGCAAGATAATGGCATACAAGAGGGTATTGAAGCCAGTGCACAATGGGGGGCTCAAACAGGGTTGAGCCCTTAAACAAACATGAAGAATGGCTAAAAAAAATGACCCTTTTAGTTAGGGGCAGAGCCCAAAACAACAATAAAATAGGCTAGAAAGATGTGGCCAAAATGAGCTAAAAAAGGGAGAAAATGGACTTACCCTTGAAGCCCACTTCTTTGTTGCCTTTTGGACCAAGGAATGATGCCTCTAAGCCTCTGAAAAACCTCTCTTTGCTGCTGGAATGGAGTAGTGGTGGTGGTGCTTGTTGGTGATGAAGAAAATGGGGTTGGAACTTGGCGTTTTGAGCTTGGAAGAGAGAGATGGGAGGAGATGTGTATACAAGGCTCTTAGGGAATTTTTTGTAACCCTTGGACTAATGTTGGAGGCTGGTTATATGGACTCAAAAAGGGGGAGAAAGAGGAGGAAAAAAGGGAGGAAAGTTCCTCCAAACTTCCCTCCAAAAATATCCCCCCCGGATACAGAATCTGGGGGGAAACAAAGGGCACATCTGAACTAAACAGGGTGTAAGGAGGAAGGCCGGCCAGCTTTTGGGGTTACAGGTGGCCAGCCAGCCACACCCCATGGCCGGCCAGCCAAGGGGCAAAATGGTCAAGTGGAATTAGTGGCCGGGCACCACAGATTGGTGGCCTCCCATGCATGCTCAACACAGCCATGTGGTAAAAAATTGGCAACAGTGAACCAGGAGAGAGAATAGGCCACTTTTATGAGGGGTTCAAAAGGTTCAAGTTGAATTACTGGCCAGCCATATAATATTAGGGTCCTCCCATGTGTGTACAACACAAATATGTGATTTGGGGTTGAAGAAAATAGCTCTAGGGTGGTCAACATTGGCTCGGAAGTGAGAAAAACGGGCATCGGAGGGCACCGGAGGAATATAACTAGTTACTGAGACAATTGCTGGCCTCCCACCCTTCAGGACCTTCCTGGTGATAAAACAGAGGTACCTGCCAAAATTGAGCAACCGTCTGGCTTAGCTCGGGGCCAAAACACGCAGATTCGAGGTCCAGCAGCCGTTAAAATGCAAAGTGGTGTTCGACCATGAAGTGGGTCTCTCAGACCTCAGTGTCCCTCAAAAGGGAGGAAATAGGATGCATGCCAAAAACTGAAGCAATCGGAGATGGTTAGGCGGTCCCGAACCGAGGCACACGGCCTGACGGCTCAGCAGGAACCGGCTTGAAATGGGAAAAATGGCCTCTGACCCACAAAAAGTAGCCCATGACCAGAGAGATGGTCTACGGACCTCTCCCTCCCCTCGAAGAAATAGAAAATCGAGTCGGTTATAAGCCGAGGCAAGGCGCAGAAGAGGGTTCAGAAGTTTGGAGGGAGGGCTCACGGCCGCGACTCTGAGACTTCTGAGCGAGCACGATATGCAACACGACCGAGCGCTCAATCGGTGACGTCTGAGTCTTAAGGTCGGTCAAAAATGGGGTGTCTACAAATATATGTGTGCACAACCACCCTCCCTATCATTTCATAAGCTCAAAGGAGTGTGGTTCTCGACTTTCGGGCCATCAATCGTGCATTTCAATGCGTGATGGCCGAGAGGTGAAGTTGCACAATTCAATATGAAATGAATGCACAAATAAACACAAATGCCTAGAGCTCTATCATGTATGATCAAGAGCGTCGGTGACCAAGTGTTTGGACTAACACCTATTCCAAACACAATGCAACACATAACATGGCATGCACAATGCTAAATGACTTAAGCATGCAAACATGCAATGCAACATGAACAACCTAACAAGGCTAATGGCATGCATATACAATGCAATGTAATATAAGCATACACAATGCAAAGAACATGGCATATACAATACGATGAATCAACATGCAAACAACATGGCATACTCAATGTGATGAACTACATGGCATACACAATGCTAAATGGACTTAAACCAAAAGTGGACAGACCTTAGTCATGCCCAAATCAATGGCCATAACACCAAAACAAAAGGCACAAAAGGGCAAGGCAAACATGCACATGCCTTGGCCTATCAAGTAAACCTAAGAGCACAACCCTCAAGGGTGCTCAAGGAGTGATAAACATGGAAGTGCGACAATACTAAATGCACTGAAATAAGGTATGAAATGATGCCAAATCATTCAAACGAAGCAAGCATAGCATGCAAAGGTCCTTAAAGCATGAAGCTAGTAAAGAGGACTACAAAAGGGGCATGCAGTACATGGCACAAGTGCATGAACCAACCATGGACAGAGCTTAATTAGGTCTAAACAAAGACCAAAATATGCTAAGATAGAGGCCCAAGGATCTAGACAAGATGGCATACATGCTAGGCCACAAGCATGGCAACAATGCACAAGCCTTAGAGGCACTCAAAGGGTGAAAGAAGTGGGAACATAGTCATGCTATAAGCTCTGAAATGAAGTATTAAATGATGCCAAATCATCTAAATAGCTGAAGGATAGCATGCATGAGTCGTCAAAACACAAAGCTAGCAATGCTAATTGCACTACAGCTATACAAATCATGAAGCATATGGCAAAGACAACCCAAAACAGTCCTAGAACATGTCGAAATGATACTAAAACATGCATGGAAGGAAGCCGAAACAAGCTAGCATGAAGGGGATAAGGCATGATGAATACAAGGCAAATAAGGTGGATTACACTACACCTATTAAGACCAAGCATGAGATGACTTAACCAATGAAAATTAGAGTTATATCATGGCAAAATAATCCCAAAAACACATTGAAATGATGGCTCGCAAGCTTAGGCATGAAGGCATATGCAATGACCTATGTTAAGGCATAAAGGGGGAAACCCTCCAACGCATTGAAAGAGTAAAAAATGCAAGTGCATGACCATGAAACATGGATTGAAATCACATTATAAATGATGCCAAATCATTCAAATAGTCCAAGTAATGCATGCTAGTGGACTTGATGCACAAAGCTAACAAGCTAGAATGCAGTATAGCTATACAAAGCATGGCATGCATGACCAAAAAAACACAAATCAGAGCTAGAGCATGCTAAAACATGGACAAAAACTTCTTAGAGTTAAGCCAAAAGCATGCTAGAATGACATGTTAAAGCATGATACACATTAGGCTAGTTCATGGAAATGCATTACAAGTGCATGGAGCATGGAAGGGCCAACCAAACCAAACCTTAACAGAGGTATGACATGGCAAAACATCACCAAAAACATGCTAAAATGGAAACAAAACAAGCTAGAATGACATGCTACCTCATGAAGTATACAAGACTAGTTTATGAGATTTACACTACAAGTGTATTAGGCATGCATGGAGTGACAAAAACAAGTAAAAATAGTGGTATGCCACAGAAAAATAAGCCCAAATACATGCTAAGATATGGCCAACATAAGCTTAACAAACATGCTTACACATGAGGCTAATGAAGCAAGTATTGAAGACACAAGGAGAGGGGATGACCCTCTCCTATTTGGGACCTCAAAACACCACTTCCACCACTGAAATTCCTCTGAGTTTTAGTGATGTGAAGGTTAAAACAAGGTGGTCCCAAAGGCTCAAAAAGAAGGCACAAAAGTAAGGCCAAACAAGGCCTAAGAGGGGGTAGACAACCCCCAACACAAAAGTGACCTTAAACAAAGATGTTAAGCATGCAAAAATAGAACTTTTTGTAGTAGAAAGTTAAGCTTAAATCAGCATGCAAATATGTTCAAAAGCTTAGGCAAAAATAAGGGTTTAAGGAGTTAAAGGCTCACCCTTGAAGACCATCTTCAAAACTGCAACTCTAGCAAGTTTTTCAAGCTTAAACCAAACCAAAAACCTCAAAACCAGCTCCTAAGCACCTCAGCAACAAAAGGATGGTGCTTGAGTGTGTGTTTGTGTGTTAAAGTATGAAGAAATAACACTTTAAGGCACAAAACAAGAGAGAAATCAAGATGTATAGATATAGATTGTATGCATAGCTCAAGGAACTTTTTACTGAACCTGGAGGAGGGAAGGGGAGCCTCCCTCTTATAGAGAACAAAAGCTCAAGCTTCTTGAAGAAGCTAAGGGTCTAAGGCCGATGGTTCTGGTGCCTTCTAGCTGTGCCAGCTGTAAAGAAAATATCTTCAGGAAGCTGGTGGAAAGCAGCCGACCACTTGAAGTGGTCGGCCAGCTACTTCTACTTGTTAGCCGACCAGTGGAAGTGGTCGGCCAAGGCAAAAAGTTGTCGGCCAGGTGGGAGTGGTGGTCTACAGCATGAGACCAAGGTGGTGGTGTGGTGGCCGACCAGAAAAGGTGGCCCAAAGACCAAGAAAACCAGTTTCCCGACTAAAAAACTAGCTGGCTGGAAGAAAAGTGGTCTCCAAGGGGAAGAACTGGTCTCCCACCCTTGTACCATCTTCCAAACAAGAAAAATAAGGTTTGTACCAAAAACAAACCAAAACGGATGTAAAACAAAAGTTCGGGAGGCAAAGTGCGCAGCCGAAAGCCTCGAAAACTAGTCTACCGGCACCAAAAGTGGTCTTCGACCACAAAAGTTGTCATGACCCGAACGCGCCCCCAAGGGTTAAGAACATAATCGGCCAGTGTGGGGAAGTGGTTTTGGAAATACTCTTCAGATCCTGGGAGACGCTCTTGATACTCAGCTAGTCACCTGTAAAGGCAAATACTCAGTCGGGGTGCAGGATTAGCACTCAGGCAGGTAGTAAGTCATTTTTACTCAAGAAAGCTTGTTTTTTAAATTTAGTGAAGTGTTTTTTTACATACCTTCCTCAATCTGAAGCTCTTGCATTTATACTCATTTTCTGGACCTCGGGTCGAGCCCACCTCTTATTATCCTGTTGTTTATTCCAATATATATCTTCCCATCTATTCGGCAATTTCTATACATTCGATATCTTAATTAGTTAGTACGGACCCGAATAGTCTCTGACTTCCGGGATACATTCCTGCTGGCTCCTCTGCTTATTCGGCTCCCACAATTGCCCCCCAAGCATTCTCCCAACATTTGTTGGTTTGGAGTGCTGGCTCAAGTTGAATATCCCGCCAAAATCTTGGTATTCAAGCCCTCGAAGCATATGTCTAAGTACGCCCTCCTTTTGGTTGTCGTACCGACTTCCCGCCTCTTCGTATACGTCAAATCATTACGTTTTCAAAGATTGGTATCCCTTCAGATTCACATTCCGTGATACCGGTCGTTGGGTTGGCCCTTGGATCGTTCTTACAATTTTGTCCCCTTCAAAATCTTCATCTTCCGTAAATTTTCCACTTCTTTGCTTTGAGATCTATTCCGATTTTATTTTTTGGCGTATCTGTGCCAATTGCAGAGTATGGCGAAGCATTTGAAAGACCTCCTCTCATCAGATCGAATTGCCGCTTTTAGACGCCATTTCTCTATTCCTGATGATGTCCGTCTGTCCCTTTTGGCAGACGGCACCCTTGATATGGAGAGGGAGGACGAGACCACAATCGTCTTTCCTCTTTTGTCAATTGCAGAGGGTGGAGTCCGCTTCCCTTTACACCCATTTTTGAGGGCTGTGCTTCGCCATTGGGATTTAATCCCTTCTCAGTCTAACGTGAATTTCTTTAGAATTATAATGGGGATCGTTGCGCTGAATCGTCGCCTTGGAATTAATCTTGGCATTAGGCCATCGTCTTTGCTATGCCTTGGCTAAGTCCTCGTTAAACGGCAAGGCGTTATGTCCTCGAGCCAAGGATACCGACCATCAACTAATCACTATGCTTTCGGCTCGGGAAGCGAGTTGATGATGTTATGGTCGTTGTCGAATAGCCAAGGAATTTAGCGAAGGGAGGATCGCGTTGACCCTATTCTAGGCGGAGGCGAGCCAGTCGTCGTGTATCTCCTTGTTTTTTGTCGTGTTCATTTTTATTGTAAAATCTATTAGTTGAAATCTTACGGCCGTCTCGTGCGGGAAGGGGTTTGAAAAAGGTACTTTCTTCAACTCACGGCCCGTTCTTTCGAACATTAAAATCGCTCTCGGTATTTCAGTCGAAGTCTTGAGAGGCGGTGGGCGGCTCATATACCTTTTCTACGAGCCAGCGTACACAACCTTCTCGGCGGCGGAAAACATACTGATTCCTAAGAGTGAAGATTCACTCACTGCTCTTATTCTGTCCGTCTTCAAAAACCTAAGGCAGATAGGGTTTGTAGGGTCCGATTCGAGCGAAGGTGGTAATCTTTGTCGACTTAGATCGATCGAGGCGAATCGAGGTCTTGGACTCTACTGATCCTCCATTTACATCGGGACCTGGTGATCTTTCCTCTGCCGACGCTTTTCAACGCTTAGAGGATCTTCCCGTCGTTGACTCCGAGGATATGGCCGGGTTGAGTTTGTCAAAGCTTGCTAAAAAGGCGAACGAGGATAGGTTATCCGCCTGCGAAGAGAGGCGTTTAAATGCGAAATGCCGCCCGCCATCGAATCTCGAATCCACCCCCCTGTTGCCGAATCAGCGTCCTTGGGGGTCCTAGAAGAGACGAAGGATCGGAATGCCGAATCTTCCTTGGACGGGGAAGACGGCCAAAAATTTGAGGAAAAGACAGGGAAACGTTCTGCGGACCTGAAGGCTGATTTAGATGAACCGAGTGGTAAGCGTCCTCGATTGGAGGGGTCTAATGATGTTCCTTTTGTCATCCGTCCAATGGTGAAGGACACACCGGTTCCCTCTAACGCTTCGGCGCTTAAAGATCCAGAGGTCGCATTCGCTGTGGCTACGTCCATGTCGTTGCCGGCTGATATGGAGGCTTTTCGGGCGGAACCAGACCTGAATGCGACGACACTTACCGCGCAATCGGCACTTTTGGTACGTATTTTGACTTTTCCTCACTTTATCCAAATACTGTTAGTGTTATGTTTTTGGGTTTTTCCTTTGCAGACCATCGGAAGGATAGCCGACATGGGACATCGGCATCTTGACGCCGTCAAACAAATGGACCGCTTGCGAAGGCAGTGGAGGGCGGAGAAGAAGGGCGAAAGCCTTGATTTTGAGAGCGAACAAGAAGCGGCTCGGTAAAGCGAGGCAAGTAGCAAAGGCTCGCCTTATAGATCGATCATGCGGAGAAAAAAGAAAAGCGGGCAAAGCAAGGTTGCCTCAAAAATGGCCGAGAAGGATCTTTGGGCTTCTGAGTATGTGGACCAGTCATGATTCAAATAGGGGTTCAAGCATGGCTGGCACAAAGCCCTTCTTTGTTGGAGTTTCATGACTATGCAGTGCTAGGTACAAGCGGTGGATATTGAGCCGAGCGATTAGAAAATTTGAGCAATTTGACTTTTAGGTTTTCACAAATTTAACAAATGTACTAGGATGTTACTGATGTCTTGTTACAATCGTTTTGTCAGACAATTTTGTGCGGGCTTATAGCTTATTTATTTTGAATATATATAAAATGTCATGAATTGTGTTTAATTTTGCTAATGAAGAATGGTATTACTTAATGATATTACGCAGTTTTGAGCTCGGACTCGGACGATCAGCCTAAGGAATCTGCCCTTGCCTTAGCCAGGGCGAGGGCCCAAGGAACCGAATGAGCCGATTATCTCAGAATCGTGGGCTGGCTGAGGCATAACTTATTCGGCGTTATCATTTGAAAATATGGCCGAGTAGATATATGAGTGCCCTTGCCCCAGCAATCGTGGGATAATCGGTGATAGCGCTTGCAATATAATGGCGAGATTAATTAATGTCTGCCCTTGCCTTAGCTAGGCGCGAGCTTGAGGACCGAATGAGCCGATTATCTCGGAATCGCGAATTTGGTGAGGCATAACTTATTCGGCGTTATCATTTGAAAATATGGCCGAGTAGATATATGAGTGCCCTTGCCCCAGCAATCGTGGGATAACCGGCGATAACGCTTGCAATGTAGCCGATGAGATTAATTAATCTGCTCTTGCCGTAGCCAGGGTGCGAGCCTGAGGGACCGAATGAGCTGATTATCTCGGAATCGCGGGCTGGCTGAGGCATAACCTACGACGTTTGGTGCTCAGTTTTCTCGGGGGAGCTGCATATACCTCAAAATAAATGGGCGAGTTCATGTCAACAATTTGACTATCTTCTATTTAGTCTCGATCCGAACGCGCAGGGGCCGACGTTGGTTGAGGTTATCAGTCAAAATGAATCGTGGCAGCGGGCCTACCCACACGAAAGGAAGAGCATCCATGGATCGGGAAAAAGAGGGGCCCCCTAGTCGTCGAAGCAGATTGCCCCGAAAGGTCGGACAACGGGGAGTTTCCCTGTGCCCACGACCGCAAGTTGAGTTTGAGGTGGCGCCACGACCGTTGAGTTTTGCGGTTCTGGTGAAGAATAGACCAATGACGGAGGCGGATTCAATAATTAAAGATCCAGATGTGGCAGTCGAGTTCGTTCGACAAATTTTTCCGCCGGAGGTCCAACGATCGATGGTCGGTCGTGGGGATTTTGAAGTATTTTGGGATGGCATACATGGTGCTGTAAAGGGGCTGTATAGCGCTTATGAAATCGGGATGCGTCTACGTGAAGCGCGACGCGAGAGTGAGAGAAACAACGAAAGGAATCGTAGTCTGGAGGCTCGCGCGAAAAAGGCTGAGAGTGAGCTTGGAAGTCGAAGAGTGTTGAGCGATTAAGCGAAGAGCAGGGGGGAGAAGGCGAACCGAGAGGCCTCGGGCTATGAGAAAGGATATCGGGACGGTTTGAAGGCCGGGGTTAAAAACACCAAAGCGGACCTAGCTAAGGAAGTCTGCCGATGCGAAAATTGTGGTTTCAAGCACGGCTGGATCAAGGCCCTTCAAACCATGGAAGCTCTTGGGTCCGTGGGTATAAATTCGACTTCGCCCCTATATCATCGGCATTACCTTCCGTATCCTGAGTTCGATGTCCAGAAAAGCGACGACGAAGATGCCGACTTAGTGGACTACAATGTTAAATAAATAGAATTCCTTTATCAAATGTTTAGTATCTTTTTAATAAATAGACGTCCTATCACAATTTATTGTCAGCTTTTGTATTGCGTTGAAATGTTTTGTGCGTAATGAAACGTCCTATCGCAATTTATTGTCAGCCTCTGTATTGCGTAATGTAAACGTTCGAACATGCGTCGATCGGCTCCAATTAAGAATCATGTAATTTGTTGAAGTCGTGACCCCCATGACGGGCGCTCCGAATCCGGAGACTTATTCGGCCGTTAGTGGATTCTGCAAAGGGCGCTTCCAATCCGGATACTCATTCGGCCCTTAGATGTCATGCATCCAAAGGGGCTTCGAATCCGGAGACTTATTCGGCCCTTAGGTGTCATGCACCCAAAGGGTTCTCCGAATCCGGAGACTTATTTGTGTCGTGGTATCCGAAGGCGCTCGAATCCGGAGACTTATTCGGCCCTTAAGTGTCATGCACCCAAAGGGGCTCCGAATCCGGAGACTTATTTGGCCAATCGTGGTATCCACGAAGGGCGCTCCGAATTCGGAGACTTATTCGGCCCTTAGGTATCATGCACCAAAAGGGCTCCAAATCCGGAGACTTATTTGTGTCGTGGTATCCGAAGGCGCTCGAATCCGGAGACTTATTGACCCTTAGGTGTCATGCACCCAAAGGGTCTCGAATCGGAGACTTATTTGTGTCGTGGTATCACGAAAAGCTCGAATCCGGAGACTTATTACGCCCTTAGGTGTCATGCACCCAAAGGGCTCGAATCCGGAGACTTATTTGTGTCGTGGTATCACGAAGGCGCTCGAATCGAGACTTATTGACCCTTTAGGTGTCGTGCACCCAAAGGGGCTCAGTCAGGAGACTTATTTGTGTCGTGGTATCCACGAAGGCTCGAATCCGGAGACTTATTACCCTTAGGTGTCGTGCACCCAAAGGGCTCGAATCCGGAGACTTATTTGTGTCGCGGTATCCATGAAGGCGCTCGAATCAGGAGACTTATTGACCCTTAGGTGTCGTGCACCCAAAGGGCTCGAATCCGGAGACTTATTTGTGTCAGCGGTATCCAAGGCGCTCGAATCCGTGACTTATTCGGCCCTTAGGTGTCTTGCACCCAAAGGGGCTCGAATCCGGAGACTTATTTGTGTCGGTATCCGAAGGCGCTCGAATCGAGACTTATTCGCCCTTAGGTGTCATGCACCCAAAGGGGCTCGAATCCGGAGACTTATTTGTGTCAGCGGTATCCACGAAGGCGCTCGAATCGGAGACTTATTGACCCTTAGGTGTCATGCACCCAAAGGGCTCGAATCGAAGACTTATTGGCCCTTAGGTGTCATGCACCAAAGGGGCTCGAATCCGAGACTTATTTGTGTCGTGGTATCCACGAAGGCGCTCGAATCCGGGACTTATTCGACCCTTAGGTGTCATGCACCCAAAGGGCTCGAATCGAAGACTTATTTGGCCAATCGTGGTATCCACGAAGGCGCTCTGAATCCGGAGACTTATTGACCCTAGGTGTCATGCACCCAAAGGGGCTCATCCGGAGACTTATTTGTGTCGTGGTATCACGAAGGCGCTCGAATCCGGAGGCTTATTTGGCCATCAAGAAGCATAAAAGCGAGACTTAGGTTGAGCATGGTGAAAGCATAAAATGAGCAACTTTTGCATTACGGTAGAGTATGTACAAGTATCAAGCCCTAAATCGGGTCATTGGTAAAATTTTTGTAGATGCGTTGAATTCCAAGGCCGTGGCGAACTTCTTCCTAACATGTCAGAGGCGATGTGCCCTGTTCTGCAATGGAGTCTATTTGATAGGGACCGTCCCAATTCAGCCTAGCTTTACCGGCGGTCTCGATCGGTGGAAGTACTTTCTTTAGGACCGGCTCTCACAGGTGTAACGGCGTAGCGAACTCATTGATTATGCGACTTAGCGGCTGCCGTCTGATAGTGCCATGGAGGCGGTGCGGTCTCTTCGTTCTCGATTAGATCGAGGTCGAGGCGAGCATCATGTCATTTGCCCGTGTCAAAGGCTTGTGATTTCAAAGTCGGGAGGCTAATTTCGAGGTAAGATTGCACAGGTTAAAGCATAAATGACAGCGTTTCTCGGTGGACCTCCTCGGCGTTGTGCGGTCGCCCACAATACACTTGGCAATTCTTGACCCATTTGCCTTTAGCTTTTTCGGCCTCTTTTGATGCCGTCTAAGATGGTTTTGTTAGAGGCTTGACCCTACTTGTTACTCACGGGGGTATCTTGGCGTAGAAAGTAAGGCCGCGATACCTAGTATTTCTTTGCCGCAGTTCTCGGTACCGCCACAATCAAAGCGGGTACCATTATGCGAGATGAGAGCTCTTGGAATACCGAATCGCGTAATGATGTTTCTCCATACAAATCGCTTTATGTCGGCATCTCGTATGTGCATTAGAGCCTCCGCTTCGACCCATTTTGTAAAGTAATTTGTTGCTACGATTAGGAATCGCTTGTTTCCTGGGGCCCTTGGCAACGGCCCTACAATATCGAGGCCCCATTGGGCAAACGGCCAGGGACTGGTGATAGAGTTCAACTCTTCGGCGGGCAAATGGGTTAGTGGGGAGAACTTTTGGCATTGTTCGCATCTTTTAACATAATTTTCTGCGTCGGCTCTCATTGTCGGCCAATAATACCCGTGTTATAGCTCGATGGGCGAGAGAGCGTCCGCCAGAGTGGGCACCACAACTGCCCTCATGTATCTCGGTTAGAAGCTCCTCCACTTTATTCGGGTGTACGCACTCCAAATAGGGACCGGAGAGGGACTTTTTATAAAGCCCTCCTCATGGATCCAGATAGTATCGAAGGGCCTTATTGCGTAGCTTGTGTGCTTCTTTTTTGTCCTCTAGGAGCTGTTCAGAAGAAAGGAATCCGGCTATGGGGTCCATCCAGCTTGATGCGGATTCTATGACATTAACGTGGGTTTCCTCCGAAGGGCCAATACTCGGCTCCGGGATGAAACCTACCTCAATGGTCCTTTTGAGCTTAGAATTGACGGCGGAGGCTAGGCATGCCAAGGCATCTACATGTGTGTTCTGATCACGTGATATTTGGTTCTGTTCGTGATGGTCAAACTTCGTTAGCAAGGAGTTGGCCGTTTTCATATAGGCCGCCATACGGTCATTTTTTGCAGCGTACTCCCCCTTTAGCTGGTTGATGACCAATTTGGAGTCACAAAACACTAGCAAATGCCGAGCGCAAAGAATATGTGCATTTCGTAGACCGGCTAAGAGGGCTTCATACTCGGCCTTGTTATTTGATGCTTCAAAGCCAAGCTTGACGGCCTGCTCTATTACTACGCCGTCGGGGGACATGATTACCACGCCGGCGCCGCAGCCCCATTGGTTAGACGATCCATTACAATATAGCTGCCAAATATCCCCGACATAAATTCTCCAGTTCGACTTTGATCGAACTTCAGCCTTTGGAAGAACCTCGGCAGGTTTAAGGTCGGAAAGATCGCCTGTAAATTCGGCCACAAAGTCGGCAAGCACCTGTCCCTTGATTGCGATTTTGGGTAAAAACTGAATGTCATATTGGCCGAGTTCAAGAGCCCATTTTGAAACACGTCCTGATGCTTCCGCACTCCGTAGTACTGATCGGAGGGGATAATCTGTTATCACCCCAATGCTATGCCCCTGGAAGTAATGCATCAGTTTTCTTGCTGCCATGACCAAGGCTAGGATGAGTTTTTCCAGCGGAAGATAACGTGTCTCGGCATCAACCATTGCCTTGCTCACATAATACACTGGCCGCTACTGCCCTTCCTCTTCTTTTAATAGTACGGTGGCCTATCGGGCGCGGATATAGAATGAGGGGTCACCACGGTGGTGTTGTCAAGAGAAGTCTTGGCCGAGATAAGTCTTGAGCCGAGTGAAAGCCGCCGCATTCGGCGGACCATTCAAAAGCTTTGCCTTGGCGTGGCGTCTGGAAGAATTATGCGCATCGGTCATTGACCGGTGATGAATCTATTGAGTCTGGCCATCCCCATCAACTTTTGGACTTCTTTCAGCGATTGGGGAAGCGAGTTCCAAGATTAACGTGATTTGCCTCGGGTTGGCCCGATTCCACGGTGGTTGTGATATAACCCAAGAATTTGCGGGCCGATCCCAAAGCGCACTTTGAGGCATTGATTTCGTGCATACTTGCGCAAGATGTCGAACGTCTTCTCTAGATCGGCTATGTGATCCTTCTCCTCTTTGGACTTGACCATCATATCGTCGATGTAAACTTCCATAGTGTGGCCGAGTTGTTCTTTGAACATGGCAGTGACCAGTCTTTGGTAAGTTGCCCCTGCATTCTTCAGCCCAAACGGCATAACTTTGTATCAGTAGGTTCCTCTTGGGGTGAGGAATGCAGTTTTGTCCTGGTCATCTAGATGCATGGCGATCTGATGGTAGCCTCTGAAGCATCGAGGAAACTCATGCGTTGATGGCGCGCCGTGGCATCGACGAGTTAATCTATTCTAGGTAAGGGAAAGCAGTCTTTGGGGCAAGCTTTGTTCACATCCGTGAAGTCGGCCTTTTCGCCAAGTTCCATTTTCTTCTTCACCACCTTGTGTTGGAGAGCCACGTGGGGTAGGTGACTTCTCTAATTGCCCGGCGTCAGCGATCTGTCGACTTTCTCTATGGCGGCGGTGTGCTCTGTGGCGAACCGGCGGCCTTTACGAATGATGGGCTTGCGTGGGGTCGGCGTTCGGTGGTCTTTGTGAAGCGGATGGATCTATACGGCATCTCGTCTGAGTCCATAAAACGTCGAGGTTGGCAAGTAGAAAGGAGATCATTTGTTGTCTATCGGCTTGGTTTAAAGAGGTGCGATCATGAAGAACTTTTTGGGCTTCCATCGATGCCAACTCGGTCTAAACCTACGTGGCCTTTTAAACTATTGCCGCCCGACATCATCGGATTTCGATTAGGTACCTCAATGGGTTTACTGCAACTCCTTTGGCGTTTTTGGCGGCGAGGTAACATGCTTGTCTTGGATTTTTGGGAGCCGCAGATCTGCTCAATCTTGTGTTCTGTTGGGAAGCGTAACAATTGATGGTAGGTCTTTGAGGGCGGCACGCAAAGTATCGACCCACGATCGCCCCATGATGAGATTGTATGGCGGTGACAGTCGGACAACCAGAAATTCTACATCCACCGTTCTGGAACCCGCTCAAACGGGTAGGTTGATATTTCCCGGAGGGTATGCGGATTGGCATTGAAGCCGAATAAGGGATAAGGGGCCGAAGTCAGATCTGATTCGGTGAACCCGAGTTTGACGAAGGTTTTATAGTACATGACCTCCAAAGTGCTGCCCTGGTCTATAAGAACTCGTTCGACGGTGAACTGGTTTACGCGTAGCGTGACAACTAACGGATCAATGTGAGGGAGTGTTACACCGATCAAATTAGAATCGTCGAAGGTGATGCTTGACGATTCTCGGGGTCGCTTGGCTGGCGTGAGTTGCTGCTGAGGGCCTGGTAGGGACTGGATTGCGTGTATGGTCGGGGCTTTCGGTAGGCTGTATATCATATGGATGTTATCATGCGGAACACTCCGCTGGAGACGTTCGTCTTGTGTCAACTTCTCAAAGTAATCGGCTGAAGAACAACGAGCATTGGTGTTTTGCTGTCGGGCCCGAAACCGTAGATTGCCTGCCCTTGGGGGTCACTTAGAAACCTGGCGCACTTTTTGTCTGGACTTTGCTATTTCCGAGGCCAGATCGCAGCGAAGGCGCTCGTTTTCAGCGATGGTGTTGTCTAGACTGTGCTTGGTCTTTCTGGCCCGTTCCAAGATGGATAGCATCGTTTCCTGTGCTGGAGTGGTTTGTGAATCAAGATTCAAGGCACGTCTTGCAGCAACGATTTCCTTCTCGAGCGTGTTTGCCGGAGTGAGGTCGATTCTTTGTGCGATCGCGTCGGTGGCTATCGGAGAATCTTGAGTCACGCCTTCCATGGATATATTTGAGTATTCCCACAGACGGCGCCAGTTGTGGGGAAGTGGTTTTGGAAATACTCTTCAGATCCTGGGAGACGCTCTTGATACTCAGCTAGTCACCTGCAAAGACAAATACTTCGGTCGAGGGTGCCGGGATTAGCACTCCGATGGGCAAGTCAGTTCTTCTACTCAAGAAAGCTTGTTTTTTAAATTTAGTGAAGTGTTTTTTTTTTTACATACCTTCCTCAATCTGAAGCTCTTGCATTTATACTCATTTTCTGGACCTCGGGTCCAGAGCCCACTTTTTTCTTATTATCCTGTTGTTTATTCCAATATATATCTTCCCATCTATTCGGCAATTTCTATACATTCGAAATCTTAATTGGTTAGTACGGAGCCGAATAGTCTCTGACTTCCGGGATACATTCCTGCTGGCTCCTCTGCTTATTCGGCTCCCACAGCCAGTAATCATGAGATTACCTACGGCTTCAAATCAAACCAAACGTATTTTAACAGAGTTAATGGGGGCCAAACGAAAGCAATTTAAAACTTTGTCCATAGAACTGTGCTTACATGGCACATCAAACAAACCATACATATGTACATTAATAACTCACATCAAAATATGTACTACACAAAGCTCTGTACATACAGGATCATATAGGTCTAAGTCAGCTGAATAAAATTATATACCACATGTTCAAAGACTTCGCCCATATGACAAAATAAAACAAAATGACAAAAAGGCAAAGACGGGTCTCGTGCGTGAGCCAGAGTGACTCTTCAAAGCTGTTGTTGTTCCTCCTGAGACTTCACTGGGTTTGGACTTCTTTTGGCTCACGTACAAACACATGAATGAGTGTGAGCGATAGCCCAGTGAATAATATCAATTAAAGAAGCTATACAGACGATGTATAGAACAACATGCTCCAAACGGCCTTAGGCCCAATTTATTTATTGCTATTTAACATATATATACACAATTTAGGTTAAGTAACTGCGGTACCAAACAAACTGGCCTTTGGCCCATTCATTCGTTCATGTCGAAACGGCCTCCGGCCCATTCATTCATGTCAAAACGGCCTCTGGCCCATTCACTCATGTCAAAATGGCCTCTGGCCCGTTCATTCTTGTCAAAACGGCCTCTGGCCCATTCATTCTTGTCAAAGCGACCTCTGGCCCATTCATTTATTCATATCAAACATTTGTCCATAATTCAAACTGGCAAACTCATAAGGCTTATAAGGAAATAAGCAATTGGACAATGACAAGTTTCAAATATCGATATTACTCACAGTGATCGGTTGGTTGGTTCGCCCTGAAGCTCGACCCTACACATTCCATGAACACAAAAATGGTCACAAACAATTCAATCCGTTCTAACTTCACATTTTCCTCTTTAGGCTTCATTCTTATCTCTTTAACTCAATTACAATGCTCAATGCATGCCTAAGAGTACTTACAAGTGAAAGAGGACGGAAACATAGAACGCATAAACAAAATTTTAAAAAACAGGGTCCTGGCTCGAGCGTGGACTTCCCTTTCAGCGGACCCAAGAAACTACAAAAGTATTGGCTATGTCAAAATTACGCTCGAGCGTGCATTCTGACGCTCGAGCGGAAGGCCTCTCTACATGGCTCCCGCTCGGCGTGAACTTCCCTTCGGCCGAAGTCATCTCTGCAAAAATCTTTGGGAGCCCGTATTTCACGCTCGAGTGGCAGTTTCCCTGTTCGAGCGGACACCAAGATTTCTGGGTTTTCCAGCTATGTTCTTGAGCTTCAACTTGACATTCCATCCAACATTTCTTGCATGCAATTGCTTAAACTTCAAATACACTTGTACTAACATGGTATAAACCCCAAATTACAACCCAATGAAGCTCAATTTCATGAATCAAACATGTGCATGTCCCAAATTGATTCAAACTCATCACCAACACACTAAATTCAAACATTTAAGGTTCATACTTCCATGATTTGCACTTGCATGTGGAATATACACAATATCCTCAACTTAATTGGTGAAGAGGTGATCAAATATATGGACTTAAGCCAAAAATTCAACATGGATCATACACATTGAGCTCAAATATGGAAATTCATAGTAATTTCCTGCATGCATGCATTTATTGGCTTTAAATTCAATAAATACAACACAATTTCCTTATAATTAAACCAATTCATGTTCTTGACCATTAATCAAACTTGAATTCACAATTTACAACATTAAACTCATGAATTCACTTACCTAGAGGCTTAATCTTCCCAATCTATGGTTAATTCTTGAGTTAGACTTCAAATTTCCAAGCCTTCAAGATCAAACTTCAATTGTGAGCTCTCCCTCTCTCTCTAAGCCGACCCTTCCCCCTTTTCTTAGAGTTAAATCAGCCAAGTTGATTAAAGAGACAGCTTGAGTGTATATGGCCTTTTATGTATAAGTCCACTAACCAATATAACCAATATTTAAATAATTTGAGCACTATGCCAACATTTTAATCTAATTAATTTGATCCGAATCAATTTTCAATTAAATTTCACCGTAGGCTCTAAAAATTATGCCAATCACCATGGCGCCATCAATTTCGGTTTCTGTGGCCGATAGGGCCTTCAATTCAATTTCCAAAGTAGACAATCAAATAGATATTCCTACGGTGAACAGATGGAAATTCAAAACCACATATTTTTTTACATAATAGCACACAAAATCATATTAAACACATAATCATATTCAAAATAAGGACCAATTAACATATTACGGAACAAGGATATCACAAAAGTGGTCTCCCGGACTACAGTGTCCCTCTAGGTAGAGACAACAAGGTGTGGTCCAAAAACTACGCCAAACGGGGAACGTTAAGCGGTCCCGAGTCAAGGCGCGTGACCGAAGGCTCCACAAACCGAAAACTGGTCTCCAAACGGGAAAGGTGGTCTACGACCACGAAGAGGTGGTCTACAAGACCACTCCCTCCCTCCAGGGAAGAGAAACAAGGTTCGGTCTGCAAACCGAGCCAAAGTGCAAAGAGTTCAGAGGCCTGGAGGCAAGGCTCTCAGCCAAAACTCTGAAACCTCGAAACAAGCACAACATGCACAATCACCGAGCGCTCAATTGATGACGCCTGAGTCTTAAGGTCGGTCAAAAATGGGGTGTCTACAGATGGACACAGGGTCTTGGAAGGATCAAACCTAGAGCATTCCGTCGCGAAAGTCGAGTACTCGACGAGTAATCAAACTTGCCATTGGATGTACCTGCAAGCATATCCAAGTCTTAAGGACGGTCAAAAATGGAGTGTCTACAGGTATGAATACATCCTTCACCACACCAAACTTGTTGAATAGATCGTGCAACTTTCTAGATGCTATAGATTCAGGCAAGTTATCCACAAATAATGTAAACAGAGATGCTCTTCAATTTTCAAGCCGTGAATTAGGATGCATTTGGCTACCTCTTTGCTTGACCACTAGTATCTAGCCTCCCTGTCCTTCGTCCTCCATCTCTAGGGCCTTCAATTCCACTTGATCTTCCAACCATTTCTATTGTTATCCCCTCGACGTCAACTTCTTGTGATGATCACATGCCATCACCTTAACCGCCACTATTTATGTCTAGTGCATGTTTTATTTTTTAGGAGTTGAACACTCAAAAATAATATATCTACTTCCAAGAGTCCTATATAAATATAAACAAACCGTCTCCCTTCTTATAAAAATAAAATAAAATAAAAATAAAGCCAGCTTCTTATTTTTTTTTTACACTGATGATGATTGAAAACACAAAAAGCAACTACTCTTTCTTATTTCCTATGTCTACTTCTATACTGATATATATAATATTTACAATTGTCCATCATGGATCAAATCACTATGTTATCATTTAAATTCTTTAGCTGAGTATGTATTTATTTATTATTTAGTTGTATTTTAGATATAGATCAATTTACTCATAAAGTTGCCATACTCTTTTGGCTATTTGGTTAAAAACCAACTTATTGACTTTTTGGTTTTTTTTGGATCACATCATCTCTCTACTTTTTGCGCATTTTTTTTTCAAAAATAAAAAATAAAAATAAGCCAAAAAGTCAACTTTTAACATACTTTTCAAAATAGGCTCACATATTAATTTAAGAGACACACATAATTATAATACTAGTAATTAACGAAAAATCAGATGTCACATGCAATGCAGGTCCCAACCACTAGTTACTTTAAAAAACTGAACTAGGTTTGCTACTGCACAAAATTAGTGGCAAATAAATAATCAACACAAATTCCGTACACCTACATTTTTTAAGAATAATGATAAAATAGAGTTCTTATCAAATTGCATTAATTAATCCAATTAGACTATTTAATTATCAAAAGAGTGGTCTGACTTGACTATTTTACGCGTCTTAATAATTATATTAATTACACACAAAAAGTAAAGAAACAAAATACAAATAAGTTAATAATAATAAAAATAAAAATAAAAACTTCATTAGATTACTTTATTTATACTCCTTTCCCCTTATAAAAAGTTTTAAAAGGTCTGGTGTTTTCAATGGCAGAATAATTTTAAAAATTAAATTATGCAGATATGCAAATGAAAAAAAATATTTAGTGTTTTTAAAATAAATACATGTAGCATCTCAATTTAATTTTTATTGATTTAAATTGTGAGATTAATTATTTTTATATTATTTTTTGAAACAATTAGTTAAATGTCACAAAATCAATATTGTCAAGCATTACTAGAAGATCATCAAATAACCTTATGTGCAACCAATTATACTAGCTCAGTTAGCCACTCTTATTTATTCTTAATTGGGGATTAGGAGGCCAATTCTTGCCAAAGTAAAAGATTGGATATTTTTGTTGTATTGAGTTTGTTTTTCCTTATCATAAGGGTTTCATAAATTATAAACTTGTTAATGAGTAACATTAAAATGACTAAATTTTTTTACCTACCCAAAAAACAAATGACTAAATTTTTTTTTATCAAATTTATTTCTCATATGATATATAATAATTAGATTAATGCAATGTATTACTCCTCATGCCATTCAAGTGTTGGTACAATATGTGGCAATTAAGCTAGTTTTGGGTGGTGGCAACAAGTGTTTTTGGTCGTATGAGTTAGTGTTGGTTTCTCACCAACATTATGCTTGGTTTTCCTTTTTCTCCTTTTTTCTTTCTCATCCTTATTGATGTATTCCTATATGTAATGTATGGTTTCTTTGTATGCTGTTTTCTGACCACACTACCAAACAGGTACTCAGCTGGAGAACACTGGCAGAATAGATTGTGCCCAAATGACCTATCACAGAAAGAAAAGGACTCTAGCGGTGGTTCGTTCACTTAGGGGCACTCCGACGATCAAGTCAGTTATCTCTCAAAAATAGCAAAAGTGCTTTACTTACTATTTAGAATACAAAAAGTGTACCTTAGATCCACGAGGGTGCCTTACCTTTATAACCAATACTGACCCCATCCCTGTAGAAGCCTATCTTCAATGGACTCTGGCTCAATGCCTATCTAGGACTCTCAAATAGATAAAGATAAACTCCCCAAAAGCTTTTTCCTTATCCAGTGAAGTCCTCCTCATTCTAGGACTCTGAACTTATCCACTCATCTCGATTCTCAGATTTCATGAGATAACCTTGACCTAGCCGAGATTACCTCAGCATCAAGTCAAGGACACGTGGCACCTTAGTTGGCACTTCGGTGCCACCTTGGCCACGTGTCGGAAAAGGATTATGTCTATTACCTTAAGCCGAGGTCCACAGAAGACAAACTTGTTGACGACCTCCCTGACTCCAACAAGGGTGCTGGAGACGATTACTTCATCGTCTCGGGCAACTGGGAGTTTCAACTAGATGATGACCTTCACCTCTATCCCCTAAGCCGAACAGTTTTTAGAGAGGGAGATGGTAAGAGCCAAGTGTCACCTTTACTTGCTTTCAAGTCTTTCTTACTTTGATATTTTTGTATGTGCTAACGTCCATTCGTTTTGTCTTTGCAGCTCTTCCTCAGCCCCTGAAGGACTTTCGCAAAAACTTCTACCCCAGCAAGGACTTCAAAAAGCTGCTGGACTTGCCTGTTAACCAGCGCAAGGCTCCTCTGCTTCTGAATTTCATCCCAACCTATAGATCGACTTTGCCCGATGTCCCCAAAAAGAGCAAGTTCCCTCCTTCTGCTACAACTCCCGCAACAACCTCTTCACCTCGGCCAGATCAGGGATTAACCTTTGATCTAGCAGAGCAGCCATCTACTTCAGCTCCACAACTGATTCCACCCTTTCAGCGACAATTTCGACATCGAGCTTTACTTTTTGCACCGACAGGAAGGACTCAAAGTCAAAGACGCCGAAGTGTTGAGGCGTCCTCATATGTTCCAGCCAACCCCCCAACTGCACTTCCAGTGATTCATTTCGGCACAAAGGTTACAGTCGCTGCGACCTCCAACGAGATGGGGCGCAAGAAGGATGTTGTCGAAGACCTCTTGGCCGACATCCCCAACATCGTCACCGTACAATCTTCACCCTCGCAATCTCAACCAACAGAGGCTTCTCCCTCTAAATCCACTTGGTCAAAGAAGCCAAGGTCAAAATTAACCACGACCTCGGGGTTATTGAAACTTGATGCCCCCTAGGACCCTCCAATCACTATCAAGGACAAGCCAGTCAGAGCTGGCGACAGCGCGACTGACATCGAAGTCGGTATTGCCCTCTCTACTGCCCTGCTCCTCCCAAAAGACCTCAAACCCAACGCCTATGCCAGCGAATATGAAAACTTCGCTCTGATGTTGTAGCACTCCGTTCAAGTAAGCCCCCTAAAACTTGGTACTTTTCATCCTCTGCTTTTCCATACTTAGAGAATTTTTACTAACTTTCGTTTTATCCATTTCTTCTAGGCGATCTAGCACGCCCACTTCTTCCCAATGCAAGCTTTTGACATCAAGAAGGAGTGGGTCAACAAGACCAAGGAGGCTGTAAGCTTGCTGAAAACCGTTAATAAGGCCGAGGCCAAGATGAAGACTTTAATAGATCGGGCCAATGCGGCAAAGAAGGCTCAAGATGAGGTCGAGGAAAGGGCAGGAGCTGCTAAGGCCATTGCTAAGGTCCTCGAAGCCGAGAAAAAAGAGGCCAAAGCAAAGACCGCCAAGGCCCAAGCCAAGCTCCGGGCTGCCTTGGCCACAAAAGAAGCCGAGATCAAAGCGGCGGATGAGAAGGCGTTTGCCGAGGAGGCGGCCGACGTCAAAGAAGACTACATGAAACAAGTCAGGCAAGCATGCAACAAGGGCTATACCCTTGGTTGGATGGCTGCTCTGAAGGAGTTGGCCGTCCCCGAGGATTCTCCTCTTAAAGACGAAAGCCAACTCGTCCTGCCATTCCTCTCTACTCCAAGCCAATCCGAGGACGAGGCTGAGTCCAAGGAGGAAGCTGAGGTCGGAAAGTCTGAGAATGCTGATGATGCTGGGGCCAAGTCCCCAACTCTGAATGAGTAAGTCTTAGACTTTATTGAGGATGAGGAGGGTGAAGTCTCTAAAGGTGGCTCATCCCAGAAGATATCCTCTGAGGTGCCAATCGCCGAAAAGAGCATCGATCAGACTCTACGAGAGATCAACGTCGAGCTTGAGGCTAAGAAGGCTGCCGAGAAGGGCTCACAATTGTCTTCTAAGGCTGGGACACAACCAACTGTTGGCACCGAGTAGTCCATTTTGATGCTTTTCTTTATTTCTTGTACCTTGTACTTTTTTCTTACTTTTGAAACAATGTTAGCTTTAATTTGGCCAACGTGCCACCTTTGTAATCTGAACAAGTAATCCCTTTGTAGGCCAAAGTGCCATTTTCCATCTTTGAATGCAAGTTCAACTTTTTCTTTCAAATGTTTGTATGTTTGTCTTTCCTTCTTTGACGTGTGTGATGCCATACTTAGAATATTTTGCATGTCTGCAGTTGATGCCTTTTAGCTGTATAATCTCCTCAGATTAACATACTTGGATATTTCAATGAATGTTTATCTTGGCCTTGTCTTGGTACTTGAAAATCATTGTAAGAAAGTTTTCTCAAGTGTTTATCTAAACCATGCCACTTTACTTTCACTATCAAGACTTCTGTCTTCCATGGTGATCTCGGCAAGTACATAAATACTTCTTTTGACATAACCTTGGCTTAACTTCAATTTGTAAATTTTCTTTAAAATTTCAACAAGTGTTTAAACCAACTTTCTTTTAACATAACCTTGGTTTAACTTCAACTTGTAAATTTTGCTTAAAATTTCAACAAGTGTTAAACCAATTTCCTTTCAACATGACCTCGGCTTAACTTCAAATTGTAAATTTTTCTTAAAATTTCAACAAGTGTTAAACTAACTTTCTTTTAACATAACCTTGGTTTAACTTCAACTTCTAAATTTTTCTTAAAATTTTAACAAGTGTTAAACCAATTTCCTTTCAACATGACCTCTTAACTTCAACTTGTAAATTTTTCTTAAAATTTCAACAAGTGTTAAACCAACTTTAGCTTATAGATTCCAACTTCCAAGCATTATTCTCCGACTCTCTGCCTCCTAATGTGAACTTAAGTTTCACTTATGTTCGCATTAAGTATGTATCCATGGTCTTGTCGTCGAGATCGATTGAAATAGAGATTGGTCGAGGTTATCAACCTCCTCTCGATATGTATTTAGTGTCATTCAAAGTTTTCACTGCTGACATAGCAAATCTAGATTAATTCAACGTAGTTCAACTTGATTATATGCAAGTATAATGCAACTCTGCCATATAATAAGTCTAAGTTATTCGTCATGTTTCAATCAGAAACATCGCCAACTTAGTTCAACTATATTATATGCAAGTATAATTTAACTCTGCCATATAATAAGTCTAAGTTATTCATCATGTTTCAATCAGAAATATCGCCAACTTAGTTCAACTCTGTTATATGCAAGTGTAATTCAACTCTGCCATATAATAAGTCTAAGTTATTCGTCATGTTTCGATTAGAAACATTGCTAAATGACTAGTCCATCCTTTTACACAAGTTTGAAATAAAAAATCGAGCTAAAATTTTATTAATTACTTCGGTTAATAACACAAAAACTTAAAAACAAAAGGAAATCTTAATGATAGAAAAACTTCAATTTGCAAGTATTCTAAGGTCTTGGCAACTCTTTGCCTTCACTGTCTTCAAGCCGATATGCCCCATTACCCAGGACCGAGATGATTCCATAAGGTCCTTTCCAATTTGGGTCAAGCTTGCTCTCCTTGGGATCATTCTTGTTGCCGATGACTTTTCTCAGGACAAGGTCCCTAACTTGAAACTCTTGTGAGTTGACCTTTTTCTTGTAAGCCTTGGCAAGCTACTGCTGGTATACCCCTAGCTCAATTACTACTTTCTCCATTCTTTCTTCCAATAAGTCCAGATCTTGGGCTAAAAATGTATCATTAGTTCCATTCTCTACTCCTTGGGTTTTGATCCCTAGGATGCTGACCTCCAGTGGAATTATTGCCTCTGTGCCATAAGCTATGGCAAATGGAGATTCCCCAGTTGATTTTCTTGGCATAGTCCGATATGTCCACAGTACACTAGGCAACTCATCCACCCACTTTTCCCTTGCTGCTTCCAGCCTCTTCTTAATCCCATCAAAGGTAACTTTGTTGGATGCTTCTGCTTGTCCATTACTTTGAGAAAAACTTGGGGTGGAATAGTAATTCTTGATCATGTACTTTGCATAAAAGCTCTTGATTAGCTTACTGTCAAACTGTGTTCCATCGTTTGCTATTATTGCCCTTGGGATCCCAAATCTGGTGATGATATTCTTCCATATGAAGTTCTTTACATCAATATCCCGAATATTTGCAAGAGGTTCAGCTTCAACCCATTTGGTGAAGTAATCTGTTGCCACTAGCAGGAACTTCCTTTGTCCAGTTGCTTGAGGCAGTTGTCCAACAAGATCCATGCCCCATTGGGCAAATGGCCAAGGGTCGACACCGGTTCGGGATTTGCCGGCGGTTGGTGTATCAAAGGTGCAAACCTCTGACACTTCTTACACTCTCTGACATAGGCTTCAACATCTTTCTGTATATAGGGCCACCAGTATCCCTGAGTAATGGCCCTATGAGCAAGTGACTGCCTCAAGCAGTGGCTTCCACGCACTCCTTCATGTATCTCATACAAGAAGTCTTCAATTTGTGAAGGATGCACATACCTCAAAGGGGACCAAGAAAGATCTTCAGAGATGCTCTCTCATCGCCGACCAATCTTGCCGACTTCAACTGATCTTGTGTGCTTCTTTATGATTATCCGCGCTTCTCTTAAGGAATACTATTATTGCATCCATCCAAATTTTGGTCCCATCTCCACACACATTGTTTCATGCTCTGTGTTTAGTGGTTCTACACTTGGTCCTGGCAAATAGTCAACCATTATTGTTCTTGCCTCTCCTGGTTTCATTGCACTAGCCAGGTTAGCCAAGGCATCGGTATGGTTGTTGTCATCTCGGTTGACTTGTTGTAGTTGGCAATTTTGAAACAATGCCATCAATCTGCCCACCTTCTTTACATAGGCCATCATCCTTTCATCTCAGGCTGCATATTCACCTGTTGCCTGGTTGACGATAACCTGGGAGTCACAGAAAACCATTACCTCATCGGCTTCCATTGTTGCTATCAATTTTAATCCTACGATTAGTGCTTCATATTTTGCTTCGTTGTTTGAGGCCTTAAACCCTAAATGAATGGATTGTTCCAATATCTTCCTTCTAGTGATACTAGTATTACACCTGCCCCCGCGTCTTATCGGTTTGAACTTCCATCAACAAACAAATGAAATGAGTCACCGACGTAAATACTGCAGGGCCTGAGTTTCTTTTCTTTCCTCTATTTGGCTATCCCCAACTGGGTTTCTTCTTGTTCTCCTGGGCATCGTGTACCTCGGCTCAATAGAGCTTGATGTATGATGGTACCTGGTGTGAACTCGGCCAACACTTGGCCTTTGATTGTTATTCTGGGTCTGAATTCTAGGTCATATTAGCCTAACACCACTGTTCATCTAGCTATTCTGCCTGTCAAATCCCCTTGCTGCAATAGGGACTTCAGAGGGTGCTCAGTTAACACCACAATCTTTTGGGCTTGAAGGTAATGATTCAGCTTCTTGGAGGCCATTACCAAAGCTAGTGTTAGCTTTTCCAAAGGTAGATACCTGGTCTCTACATCTGCTAGGCTTTTACTTACGTAGTAAACTGCCATCTGTTCTCCTTTATCCTCCCTAATTATTACTGCACTAACTGTATGCTTTGAGACCACCAAGTATAAGAACAGCTCTTCTCCAGGTACTGGATTTGAGAGAACTGGAGCTGTGGTCAAGTACTTCTTCAAGTCGGCCAAGGCGATTTCAAGACTCTCGTCTATAAGAATTCTGTGGCTTTCTTTACTAGACTGAAGATAGGTTTGCATTTATCAGAACTTCTGCTTATGAATTTGTTTAGGGCTGCAGCCCTTCTAGTCAACATCTACACTTGCTTTGCCAACGTTGGGCTCTCTAAATCCAAAATGGCCTTGATTTGATCCGGGCTTGCCTCAATGCCCTTTTTGGGGACCAAGTATCCTAGGAATTTTCCTGATCCAACTCCAAATGCGCACTTTGATGCATTGAGTCGGAGCCGAAATGTCTTTAGGATGTCAAAGACTGTCTTCAAGTCAACCAGATGATCTTCAGGTTCCTTGATCTTCACGACCATGTCATTAATGTATACCTCCACTGATTTGCCTATTAGATGCCTAAACACCTTAGTCACCAATCTTTGGTAAGTTGCTCCTACATTTTTCAACCTAAAAGGCATCACTCTTTAACAATACAGCCCTTTAGGGTGATAAATGCAGTCTTCTCCTCATCTGGGGGGTACATGGTTATTTGATGATACCCTCTATAAGCGTCCAAGAAGCTCATCCTTCCATGCCCTGAAGTGGCATCCACCATTTGGTCAATCTTGGGTAGTGAGAAACTGTCTTTGGGACAAGCCTTGTTCAAGCTGGTGAATTCCACGCATCTCCACTTCTCATTCTTTTTCTTCACAACCACTGTTTGATAACCATGTTGGGTAATTTATCTCTCGAATGGCTCGCCTCCGAAGTTTATCCATTTCCTCTTCTATCGCCTCAACATGTATCAACGCCAACCTTCTTACTCGTTGGATGACAAAGTTTAGCCAATTCGCCCACATTCGCTTTATGGTAAGTGACCTCGGTCAATGCCGACATCTCAGATGGTATCCAAGCAAACACCTTAAGGTGTGCTCTCAAGAATGCCTCTAATTCCTTTCCTTTTCCTCGCTAAGCTTGAGTCAGCCGAGAATAAACGTTCTTCATCCCTTCTTTGGACTAAGATCTTCTTCAGGGCTTCCTCACTTTTCCCGATTGGTTCCTTGCCGACGTCCTCAAGGACCTCCATGTCCTTATCTTCAATCTCTGCTGCTTTTGTTTCTCATAAGTTGCAAGTGGATTTCATTGCTGCCATGGGGCAATTGTTTTCCTGTACTTGATCACATCTAACCTCCTCAATTCCATGCTCTATTGGGAATCACAACAGTTGGTGCAATATTGAGGGAACATCCCCTATTGCATGTAGCCATAGCTTTCCCAAGACAGCATTGTAAGAGGAGGGTGTGTCAATTATTGTGAACTCAGTTTTTACCTTCTTAGTGCCAGCTTGCACCTCCAAACTCACTGCTCCTAGGGGCCACATCGGCGTTCTATTAAACCCCACCATTGGACCATTGGATTGTTCCAAATTATCTTGGTGCAGGCCAAGCTTCTTGTAACATCTGACATACATGATGTCACAAGAGCTACCCTGGTCGATTAGAATTTGCTTTACCTAGCATTCTCCAATTTGGAGGGATACCACCAAGGCATCGTTGTGTGGATGCTGCACCATCTCTAGGTCATCTTTAGTAAAGGACACCACTGGTCCCTGGCACTCGTCTGCCCTAGTGTAGATGTGCCCCGAAAACTCCTCGAGCTCCGCGCTTGCGATGGCGCGAAATCCCTTCTTGTTCTCTAGCTACTACAGTTTGGACTCAATATCACGATTCTTAATCCGATCTCACAAAGTGCAATGTAAGACTAATAAATCACCAAAGAGTCCAAATCCAACAAATCGTTTTGGAAAACTAATTTTTATAAAGAAGTGCCAAACATGGACTGCTTTGCTAGATACAGAGTCGCCACCTAAATATTTTATTGGGGGGATTTCGGAAACCCTGACTTGTGCCTAAGGCCATGTGTCCGTCATTACCAAAGTTGCCTTGGCTCGGGAACTTGGGTACGAGAAGGGAAGGTCATGCAATGAGCACCCCTGCTCGCCCGATCAAAGATCGCCCTGTACTAAGCATGATATTTTGTTTTTGAAAACATATGTGCTCTTATTCTGGTTAATTAGCTAATCTTACTACGTGATGCGCACAGCATACAAGTATAGACTAGATCGCCTCATTTGGAACAAAACATTGCATATTCGTTTGAAAATGGTTTGAAGTTTGCTACTCGCAAGTAGGCTAAATCGCGAATTTTGATGAATTGTTCCAATTCAAGCAATCCAACCTTCACCCACAGGCATTCAAGCAGTTATATCAAATAAACAGTTAGCCTCATGGCAAGCATGCTTTCATGGCAACATTAACACACATGCAAGATAAAAGCGTAAACACTCATGGTGTAATCCGAGCCAAAACAAAGAACTAGTTAGAAATCATGCATTATCCTAGTTCATGTTAAGATGGCTAATACAACACATGCAAAATGCAATTAAAATAGGCTCGACTATTCTAAGATGGCATATGAAATGCAACTTGGTACATGTATTCAAATAGGAATTGAAATACAATGCAGTTAGCATGATGAGCTGAGCCCGGTGCATGCAAGACAGATGAATGATGCACGCATGCATAGCATAAGGTATAAATGAAATATGCCCTAAAACTAACCATCATAAGGTTAAGTAAAAGGGAGAAAGAAATGGGGTTGGAAGACATGCATCACACACATGCACACTTATTACAACAATTGGCCCTCTCGACGGAGGGACCGAATAAGGAGCTAACTAGCTAATCTAAGCTAATTAAACTAATTATTACATCACAACGAAGCTAATTAACTAATCCTAGTTAACTAACTATTACAAAACAATTAAGCAGCTAAACGCATTAACTATTTAAATACAGAATCCAAAGCATAAACTAGCTAAGCAAATTAGCTAAGTAAAGCAGTAAAATAATGTCCTCAGAGGGAGAAAAGTGCATGGATGCCCGGTCGCCTCGTTTGGAAATCCGCAGATGTCCCAATTTGCCTCTGCTTGCAATCGTTTAGAACCTTACACCAAGCTCCAGATAGCTTCTAAATCATCTTGGGGACCTGTGGGAGGGTGGCCGACCAGTTGTTGGTGTTTGCAGCCACCTACTGACCACTTTTTGCTTCTGGAAACCAGAAAAAGTGGTTGGCTAGCTAGTTTTTTTGGCTGGCCGACCAGTTGTTGCTGCACTTCACCAATTTGCTGCAACAGAGAGCAAGAAAGGGCATGGCAATGTATTTGCAAGATATGTGTGCACAACTACTCTCCCTGTCATTTCATAAGCTCAAGGGAGTGTGGTTCTCGACTCTCGGGTCACCAATCACGCATCTCGATGCATGATAGCTGAGAGGCAAAGTTGTACAATTCAATATGAAAATGAATGCACACATAAACACATAAGGCCTAAAACTCTATCATGTATGATCAAGAGCATCGGTGACCGAGAATTGATGCACGTTTCATCACTTTAAGTATGAAATGCCCCTCGTTTCCCGTGTTTGGACTAACACCTATTCCAAACACAATGCAACACATAACATGGCATGCATAATGCTATGTAACATGGAATATGTGAAAATGCAATGCAACACAAGCATGCAAATATGCAATATGACTTGATCATGCAAACATGCAATGCAACATGAACAAAAAGACCCAAAACAAGAGTTGGGCTAACCAAGACAGAAGACACGACACACAGACATGTTTACAAAAACGAAAGACCTCAGATCTCAGGAGCCGCCTTCCGGTATGTTTCCCACCCCTTCCGATTTGTGACTCTTACATCACTCCCCTCGACTCGGTTTTTCTCTCACAACCTTTTTCTCACTTTTCTCTCAACTCGACACCTCTATTCTTTATTCTCTCATTTTCCATCCCTCCCTGTGGTGATTGATAGATGAATAGGAAATTGTGGGTTCACGCCCAACACTATTGATTCAAGGGCTATTTCTTCCGGTGACGCCTAGTCGATGTTCCGCACGAGGAATGGTGTATCTTGATCCATTCGATTTGTGCTTCAGACTTGGCTTAATACCTCGTTGTTTGGAGGATATTGAGAGCTTTTCACCTTTCTTGATAGCCGGTGATGCCCTTTTTCCAAATGTAATAGGTGCCCTTCTAGCAAGTATGTTGTTGACGGGGAAAAGACAGAACACCTGACTCGACTGTGCCCCTAGTTCATCACTTTGACCATTTTTTTGTTTTGGCTTTCTACTAAAACAATTTTGACCAAAATGAGAGTTAGATTAACATGCTTGTTCGATTTTTGATTTCAAAATCATGCAAGTTAAACTACGAGCACTGAAAATTTTCCTTTTTTGGGTCGAAACTATGGTCTAGTTTTGGAAAATGAAATAGTTTTCGAGAAAATAGTCAACCTCAGTAAAAATTTTCAAAAACTATTTTTGCAAATGGTCAATGCTCAACGAGCACTAACCTACCCTCGAGATGTGCAACCTCGATCAAAGGCAATGGAAAATTGCCCTTGCTTGAAAGGGTGCATGGTAACGGAAAGTTGCCCTTGGTTTAAACGGTGACTCATAGCAACTCATGGAAACGGAAAGTTGCCCCTTGTTTGGATGATGCCGCAACATGCTGAAAACCAGTCCTCATCGGTGATGATTGCAAACGAATTCTCAGACACAGAGAAGACGATGATGGTCAGGACCAATATATGGACACAGTCACTTTGAAGATGTTGGGGGCTGGACTTCAAGAGGAAGTTGACTGCGTGGTTCTGGTTGTCACAACCGAACGATCGGATCTAGAGGAGGCAAAGGTGATCAAAACCATTACATGGACTGAGACACTATGAAAGCGTTGGGGGCTGGACTTCAGGATGAAGTTGCCTACGTATCCCAAACATGGGAATCAAGCCTTCACGAGTTCTCGTTAAGGTACACTCGGGTATTTTAACCTTCACTTTTTTTTTTTTTAGGCTCTAACTTTTGCCAAGGCGCCTATGCGGTTTTCGACCTTTATGAGCTTTTTTTCTTTTCTTTTCTTCTTTCTTTTCTTTTTTTTTTTTTTTGCATATATTTTTTTTGCTTTTGTATTTTTGCCTTTTTGTACGCTTTTTTTCTTTTCTTTTTTTTTTTTTTTCTTTTTTGTATATATTTTTCCTTGCTCTAACTTTTGCTCGGTTGTTCTTCCGGGTTTTCGCCCAAAGGAGCCTCTCAAAGGGTAAAAGTGTAACAAGTCCATGCCAAATGGTTTTGAGATTGAAGCCCTTTGTATCCGTGAGAGTGGTCATTGTATTGATTTGTAGATCGATTCATCACGGTTGCTTCACGAGCTTCTTAAGTGAAATCCAACCTTCTTGATCCGATTTTGGTGCCTCTTGTTCGAGGGTCGCTTCAACTGATCGCACATGCCTCTCTTGATGGTTGACCGCTGAACATTCTCAATGGGTTCAAGGCTTGAAAATAGATGGATTGAATCTTGAGGTCGAGAGCGAACTTAGGTGCACAATCTTGAGAGCGATTCCACAGTGTCTTCACAAGACTGCAAAACATTGTTTTTGAAAATTTTACGAAAACGACAAATCGTCATTGAAGATAGTGTGGAACCACCGATCACACGTGTTCCTTCTCAAGACTCACGCTAACAAGCATGATTTCATTCGTTAAAGGCTTAGCACACCTATCTTTCTCTCAATTGATCAAAGTTTTGTAAAACCCGAGGAATTCCTTCCTCTTCGCTTTTATCACCACAGTTGTTCAAAAAGGTTTTAAAAACAAAACTTAGGTCATTACAATGATTTTCGTGGCACAAGAGAGTAGGTGGAATGTACGTTGTCCCATTCAAATCCTCCGCACAACCAAATTTCAAAATAGTAATAAGCACGGAAACATGATAGCCGCAATTGTTTATTCAAATTTTTGGTTGCAATCGGCTCCTCAAATAGGATGACTCAAAAAGAAAGCAAAAGGGTAATTACAAGACAAAACAATGTTCGAGGCAACAACCCAGAATCACCGGTATTCTATACAAGAGGACCGACTTGCTACAACAAGATGCACTTTACAAAAAAGGATCGACTCAAGACAATGAGACAGACTCAAAACAAAACAAAAGATCGACTCGACACCCAAGCCGCATTTACAAAACTAGCAAATGCAGATGCTCAAAAATGCGTGCCAGACGCCATATCCAAAAATACACCAGGCACCGCCCGCAAGTGGTTCACTTCCTGATTACATACTCGCAGTATCAGTATCCTCAAAGTCCAATAGCTGGGTAGTAACGGACTTGGCTGAGGTGGGCGGGAGGATAACCTCGTTGTCGATCAAATCTTGCACCTTATGACGGAGGCGGAAACAATTATCGGTAGCATGTCCTGCCATCGTGGTACGACAAGACAAAGCAAAGATCATGTATGGGACGGAGATTCTTCGGGAGAGGCCGAGGCTCCAAGGGTTTAAGGTGCCCTCTTTCGGCTAGGATCTGGAGTGCCTTGGACAGAGGCATGTAGAGAGCATGAAAGACCCTCAGGCCCTCAAGGTGTACTTTGAAGGTCGAGAATTCTTGCTAGACGACTAGCGAAAAGGGTCAGCACCGCCTGGCTTTCGATCTTTCCCGTGTAAGGTTGAGAGCGAAGGAACTGCTTCCGCATGACGAGGTTTATCCCGGTTTTCTGATTGGCTGGTACTGCCTTTAGTTGGAGCGGGGAAAACATCATCCACAGTCTTGGTCAGGACTGTGAATACCTACTGTTTACTCATCCCTCCAGCTTTCAAAGCCTCGACTGCTCACAGCAGTGTTCAATGGGATCGACATCTGCTTTCACTTTGTCTTTACCTCTGGCCTCAACTTGATCGAGGGTTTGGGTTGATGTTGGCATATCATTGTCAGAATTTGAGACCACCTCAGTTGGCCGAAGTTCGATCACAATCCATCCCATTAATGGGAGCTCCTGGGGTACAAAGCTTCCGGCATATGATACGGTTGGTGGCAAAGCCAACATTCCGTAGACGAGATCCGCCACGGACCTCTAGAGGTCACCTATCATCCCCATCAACTCAAATGTGGTGGGCTCACGAGCCTAGTACAACTGGGGATCCCAGATCGGGGCGACCTGGGTGGATGCGGTACATCAACATTGGCCTCACTTTGCAGTGTGATTCCTTGATCTAGTGCGGTTGTCATAACCACGATCTCTTCCGACTCAAGGCCATCATAAGTCCACTGTTCTGAGCGGTGATTGACGGATTAGATAGTTGTCTTGCCTCAGCAAGGGGGAACACCGACTATTCTGGATCAACTCTCTGAACCTTGAAAGGAAAAACAAGCAGCATTTCAGCCCAAACGGATCAAACGCAGGTGTAGTCGAATCGATGTACTCTACTACTGATCACTGCTTCCCAAAATCACTGCCTCAAAACACTGAATCGGATATCCACAGCTATAACTGATTCCCCACAACATCGACACCGGTGCCCTTGCCCGATACTCAAACTTGCATCGATATGTACGTTCTCAGAGAGATACACTCTAAAAGCACATAGCATGTAAAGAGAGCCAAAGCACCCCTATGTTGGGGTAGGGTTTCGCCCTATTTTGTCGAGCTAGGGTTTCACTACGCACGCAATGTTTCAAACAACCTTACATCGTAAGCAACCCGTCCTAGTTTGGAATGGTCACTATAGATTTCGATATGCACTAGGTTGAATGGTCGAAGGGTGCCCCGCAAAACCGGGGTTTGTGTTCCCATCGGTAGAGCCTGCAACCGGTCACTTTATGGCATGCTTTGACAAAGTCAAGCCTCCCAAGAAACCGCCAGAATAGCAGATGGCCAACACGGTGTCCTAGGTGCACCAATGCACATGCAATGCAAAGAGACATATAAGTGAAATCAAAACAAGATATCACGAGTTCGAGTCAAGCTCTCTAACTCCCCAGCAGAGTCGCCAAACCGAGATGCGCCTTGTGGGCCTCACTACGCTCGACTCAATTTGTGTTACTTTAATTTGAACCAAAGAGTCCAAATCCCAAATCGCTTTTGAGAAAAAATAGATTTTGAAAGAAGTGCTAAACATGGACCTGCTTTGCATACAGAGTCGCCACCTAAATATTTTTCATAGGGAATTTAGGAAACCCGACTCGTGCCAAAGGCCACGGTCCGGCTATCACCAAAGTTGTCTCGGCTCGAACTTGGGTACGATTGGGAAGGTCACTATGAGCATTCTCTCGCCCGATCCAAGATCGGCCTCTACTAACCATGATATCCTATTTTGAAAACGTTATGTGTTCTTATTCCAGCTAATTAGCTAGACTTACTATGGGATGCGACAACACAAAAGTATAGACTAGATCGCTTAATTTGGAACAAAGCATTGCATATCCGTTTGTTTGGAAAATGCTTTGGAATTTGCTACTCGCAAGTAGGCTAAAATACGGATTTCAACGAGTTGTTCCAACTCAAACAATCCAACCTACACCCACAGGCATTCAGGCAGTTAATCAAATAAGCATCTAGCCTCATGGTAATCATGCTATCATGTTAACATTCACACTCATGTAGGATGCTAAAGCATAAAGAGCTCACCTAATACTCCGCGCCAAAACAAGAACATGTTAGCAATCATGCATGATCCAAGTCCATGTTTAAACCGCTAATGCAACATGCTAAAGATGCAATCTAGACAGCTCGCTATCCTAAACATGGCATGTGAAAATGCACAATTAGCATGTACTCAAGTTAGATTTGAAATAGTTATGCGCTTAGCATGATGCGCCAACCCTGCATGCACATCGATGAATAGATGCACGCATGCATAGCATAAAGTATGCTAAAGTAAACATGCCCTAAACTAACCATTGAAAGCAGGTAAGTAAAAGGGAGAAAGAAGTGGGGGTTAGAAGACATGCACACACGCACCCACATTTATTACAAATTTGCCCTCGCTCGGAGAGGCCAAAAGAATAATACAATTAATTAACCAACAAGCTAATTAAATATTACAAATCAATTAATTAATTAACAAATTAACTAATCTGATGAAAATAGTAAACAGTAGCCTTGGGAAGAGGGTCCAATGCATGCGCGCTTGGTTCCGCTTGGAAGTCACTGCCATGCACAAGATGCTCGCATGGTCATATCCTCTTCTCAAGACCGCACAAGTCCTGTTGCTTTTTGAGTGTCAGAGAACACCACTGGCTAAAGGGATTGGTCACCAGCCATGTATGATGGTCACCGGCCACAAAATAATCCATCGGCCAACAATGGATGGCCGTCAAGACTAAGATGGTCGGTCGGCCAAATCTTCCGCAGAATCAGGTTGATAAAGAACAGAGGGCAAAACAAAGCATGGGAATGCATTTCAAGAAATGTATGCACCAACCACACCCCTTATCATGTGTATGACTCAAAGGAGGATGGGCCTCGATTCTCGCACCACCAATCGTGCATTTTCATACATGATGGCCCAAAGAATCAAGTGTGCATCTTGATATGGAATGCAATGCACATAAGCAAATAAAGGGGCTCGACCTCTATCACAAGCAACTCATGAGGCAAAGCATGCATGCCAATGCAATGCAATCCTAAGTATGTCGACTAGTATGCAACATGGACAATGCAAGCAAGCAATGCATGTTAGGCGACAACCTAAAGAAGCATGTAAGGCATGAAGCAATGCAACCTACAAGTATGCAAGATGCAATCTAAACATATAAGTATGCAAGGCATGCAACATCATACAATGGGACCAAGCATGCATAACACACAAGGTAAGCTTGCAACACATGCTAAGAGAGGGACTTACACTAACTGGACAGCCCTAAACTAGGTCCAAAACAAAGGGCAAATGCTATGGAAGTGAGGTCCAAAACACACACACGCATGCATGCAAATATGGTCCAATTCCTAAGCATAAAGGGACAACTTCTTATCACACTTAAAAGGAGGTAAACATGGACAATTAGTATGCACGGTAAGCTGGAAATCATGTCAAAGATGATACCAAATCAATTGAACAAGATAATCATAGCATGGAACATGGTCCAAAACTTAAGGCTAATAAGCCGAATGTAAAGTAGCTATACAAAGCATGCCATGGTTTCACCAAAGCAACCCAAAATAGACTTCAAGCATACCAAAAAACACAAAAGCTTCACAAAACTTGGCCAAAATCATGCTAGAATAAGGGTCAAAAACCTAAAGCATGTCAAGGCTTAAACATGGCATTACAAGGCATGTATGCTAGGCAAGCATGATGTGCCAAAACCAACTAAACACAATGCTATATTATGACATAATAAGCATGAAAATCAGTCAAGGCATGGCCAACATGAACCTAAACATGGTGCTCCTTTAAGAGGCAAAAATGGCCCTTTTCAAGGACAACAAGGAGAGAGGGTGGCCCTCTCCTTCTTAGGACCTCAAGGCACCATCCTCACTTCTGAAATCCCTCAAGATTTCAGTGGTGAGGAGGCCCAAACACAATGGTCCCGGAGCTCAACCAAAATGGCACAAAACAAAGGCCAAACAAGCCTTAAGAGGGGTCTAACAACCCCAAAGCTTAAAACACCCTTAACAAACTATTTAGAGCAGACAAAAACAAGACTTTTCTATGTTATATGCTAAGCTCAAAAATAGATGCAAGATAGGATAAAAAGCTTTGCAAAAAAGGGGTAAAAAGAGCAAGTTTGTTACCCTTGAAGACCTCCTTCACAAATGGTGGTCCAACTGCCTTTCCAAGCTCCAAACCTGCTCCAAAACTTCAAAACAACCCTCAAGGACCTCAGCTCCTAAGAAAAGGTGTGATGGTGGGTGTTTGTGCACAAAAATGGGACTAAACACACACTAAACACAAGAAAGAGAGAGATATAGAGATAAAGGATATGTGTAAACCCTAACCCTAAAACTCAAGCTCTGAAAATGTTGTCTAAAATGTCTAACCCTTGAACAAGAGAGAAGAGCCTCTTTTAAAGACAATTTGTTTTGTAAAGCTTCCAAAGGAAGCTAACAAGAGGGCAATCCTCCATACACGTATGGAGGGGGTGATGCTAGATGCTAGACAAAAATATCTGCAAAAGCAGATGCACAAGAGTCGGCCGCCAAAAATGCACTAACTAAAGAAAGATAGCCGGGCCATCTATAGTGTGCCGGCCAAATATTTGGCCGGTGGCAACAAAACACAGCCGGTGGCCTCAAGCCATGGTCAGTGGAGTGGGGATGGCCCACAAGCCATTCCTCGCCTCTAAGGCAAAACACAAGTGTTTGGTGCAAAACCGACACCTAAAACAATGAGTCGAGAGATCCCGAGGTAAGGTGCGCAGCCAAGACCTCCGAACTCAAGACTTAACACAAACATTGATGATCACCGAGTGTTCAAGTGGTGATGTCCAAGTCTTGAGGACGGTCAAAAATGGGGTGTCTACAAAATTTATAGGCTTACAACTTTCCAAGTCAACACTTGGGTCCAACAAAAGTAGAGTTCTAACTCTTTATACAAAAATAAACCCTTGGCTTGATACACATGTAATACAAAAAGATAATCACAAAAAGATCTCTCCGCCTAAGCTTCCTAAGCTACGCTTTGGAGGTGGCATATCACCTACACCGAAAATGATGTCCCATATAGGGTGAGCCAACGCCCAAAGAGAGATATGCTAAACATAATATGAGCAATAACTAAAACATTAGCATTTGATAAATGTTTAACTCATACAAACCAACGCATAACACAATCCGATTCCATGACAGATATGTCCATATTTCATTCCACTTTCCTTTACTTATCAAATTTTCACTTCATAACATGGCTCGTAACTCTGCTAATAATTTATCGAGACTACGAGCTGCTTTTCCAAGGCCCCTTCTAAGAATGAAATAGCCCTTACAATCGACTCCATTTGTGTGTTGGTTCGATTCTCGATTTCACAAGTGCAATGTGAAACAAAGGAAAACACAAAAGAGTCCAAATCCGCAAATTCGCTTTGGAAAATCGATATTTGAATCAAATGTCAAAATGGACTGCTTTTGTTAGATATCGAGTCGCCACCTAAATATTTATTTTGGAAAATTTAGGAAACCCATGACTCGCTAAAGGCCATTAGTCCGTCGTTACCAAAGTGTCTTGGTTTAGGAACTTAGGTATGAGAGGGAAGGTCAATAATTGAACACCACTCACCCGATCAAGGATCGTCCTCTACTAATCATGATGTGGTTTTTATGTACAATATATGTTCTTATTTTGATTATTTAATAAATCCTAAAATTTATTATGTGAAGCATATAAGGTATAGACTAGTTTGCTCAAATTGGAACAATTCAATTTCATATTTGTTTCTCGAAAAGGGTTTGAATTTGCCACCTCAGTTGGGTGTAATTTGCCACTTAACAAAGTGGGCTTAAAACATATGTTCGTTGAATCATTCCAATTTAAGCAACAAGCCTTCATCCACAGGCATTCAAACAATTTATCATTTAAGCAATTAGCCTCATGGTAGGATGCTAAATATAATAAGAAAATTATGTACAGGCGGGATGTTAAAACATAACAACTCACATATTTACTGACGTCCCGCGAACAAGCTACAAAACAAACACTACTAAAGAAAGGGCATTTTGAGTCGGTTTTTTGAGTCGGCAAATTTTACCGTCGCAAAGGTAGTCTTTTGAGACTAAGACAGAAGTTACCGACTCAAATACCAAACCTTTAGCTGCTTCAAGATCGTGTTAGCCACACAAAAATTAATATTTGATAGCATTATTTGAGTCGTTGAATTTACCAACTAAAAGATAGACCTTTGAGTCAAGATAGACCTTTTGCATCGGCAAATTTGTGCCGACGAAAAATTAGACCTTTTGTGTCAAGAATTGATGCCGAGCAAAAAAAAAAAAAAAAATTTATAGCCAAGATATATATATTTATTTGATTATATTTAATAAATATATTTATTTATACATATACTTTTATATTAATATTGAGTGTATATACTATAAATAATATATATCTCATTTAATATTTGAAAGAGGTCTGGTGGTGGAGTGGACTTAGTGCGGTGATTTTGGGTCAAATCATGACCCCACCATTTTCGCCCCTTGAGTTGCTTAAACGCCAAGAAAAGTTTTGTGTTTAAGAACACGCTTATTTATGACGGCACGCCGACTCAAAAGCCCTATTTTCTAGTAGTGAAAGTTAGAAAATATGCATGATTCCTAACTATACAATGTGACAATGCAACACATGTGATATGCAATTACTAGGCTCGCTACTAATATGGCATGTGAAATGATTTGCTCGCATGCGTCTAAGCATGTATTCAGAGAAGTATTGAAACGACAATGCGAATTCAATGATGAACCGAGCCTCAGCATGCAATACAAGTGGATGTAAACATGAGTATGCTAAATTAAACATGATGTCCCTAATCTAACCATCATAAGGTAAATAAAAGAGAGAAAGACGGGTTGGAAGACATACACATTATTACAAATTTGTTCGCTCGCAGAGGGTCCGAATGAACTAATGCGCCTCACGCAGAGGGTCCAATGTCCAAGTGTCCTAACAAATAATTATTACAAAGTTTAATGAATAATAAATGAAAGGGGCTGTTTAATTTATTATAATAATTGATGTAAGGAAAGCCTTGACACAATAAATTCGATAACGTCCGATCAATTATTCAATTAATCATATTGGTTCTTTATGTCGATTGTAATCCAACTTTAACCAATTTTATTAGCCTTTTTATTACTCCGTCCATTTCTTTATCTTTTCTCCTGCTTGTGCAAAAGTGATATTTATGTTCACTAAGTCCAAAATGCAATAAAGAGAAACAAGCATCAACTTAACCCGAGAAAATTTTCTTCGGGAGAAATTACAAAGGAAAAGTCAAACTTATTTACAAGCGATAAGGGATTCCAAGTCAAACTCAAGATGTGCAACAAGGACTAGTCAAACTCAAAAGAGTAATAATGACTTAGAAAAACCCAAACTTGAGTGATAATGACTTGAAATCCAAACTTGATAATAAGTGATAATGACATTTTCCTTGGTGATTTCCAAGGGTTAATTAGTCCCTTAAAAGTAAACACAATCGATGAATAAAGAGAAATGAAAAATAAAAGATTGTGCTTTAGTATAAGAACATGTATACATTTGGGGTAGTGAACCTCCAAAGAATTTAAACCGCTTAAGTATAGAACGCTTTTGCTTTTGGTAGTAAATCCCTAAGAGATTAAATCAAGAAGCATAGAACGTTGTTTACTTTTGGTACGAATCTCTTAAGTATAAAATGTTTTATGCCGCTGATAGTGAATCTCCAAAGAAATTAAACCATTAAGCATAGAGCGTTTATACTTTTAGTAATGAATCTCTTAAGCATAAAATGTTTTTATGTCATTGATAGTGAATCTCCAAAGAGATTAAACCACTAAGCATAGAGTGTTTTATACTTTTGATAATAAACCTCCGAAGAGATTAAACCATTAAGTATGGAAGAGTTCCTTTCTTATACTTGAATTACAATCTTAATTTTTCACAACTTTTTAATCGAAATAAGCAAAGAATGGAGGGAGGTTGCGTAGATGATTATGCTAAATTGATTAATTGGTTAGTACAAACAAACTTGATATTTAAAACATAAATCATTGAAATAAATTAAATGTATTCCCTAAATAGCATATAATAATGTCAAATTAAGCTACGTAAAGCGAAAGCAAAATTAATAGCCAGAGGTACTATTCACACGAGTTACTATTCATCGCTAGTTACTATTCACTACCGAGGTTAATTATTTAAAATAATAAATTACAACAATTTATATACGATATTTAAATTACAAAGCAGATATGTGGTGGTGCAATATCCCATTAAAGCGATAAAAAAAAAAAAAGTTATGAAAAGAAATAAATGAAGTATTTAAACAAATTATATCACATTTTAAATTAAATGAAAATTTGCTAAAAACTCACCTTTTGGGAAAATGATGAATTTTGAGTCACAAACTTTCTTTTGATTACTCTCAAGTCTGTGGAATGTGTTCTCAATTCTCATTCAAAATTTGGAATTACAACTTTAGCGTTGTTTTTGAATGATGTATTGATGAAATGAAAATAAAATATATCAAAGAAAATATTTTATTTTCCCTCCTCTCTTTTTTTTTTCTCTTCAGACTCTTTCTCTCCCCTCTTCTCTCTTTTTTTTTTTTTTTTCCTTCTGCTGAGCCTTTCTCTCACTTTTCCTCTCGAATCCGCATGCCGAGCCTCTCCCAAAATTCCCCCCTTAAACTCCTACAGAATCATTGCAGGCAAATGGAATAGTAATAATAATAATATAATATATATATATATATATGCAAAGTTTAACAAATATGTTGGCATGCCGACATCAAAGTTTTGTTTTATTATTATATATTTTTATAATATAATATATATATATATATAAAATATCTAAAATATATAATTTATACCAAAAATACTAAACATATAATATACTAATATATTTTTATATAAAATACTAAACATATAATATAATAATTTTAAACACATAAGATAATTTGTTTTATTATTTTCTTTTATATAAAATACACCAAAAATATGAACAAACACATAAAATTATGAAAATTACAAAAATATTAAATTAATGAAATATTCAAGATTTTAAAATAATTTGGCCATAATGGTGAAGGTTGAGATTAAAGTTCAAATTCCATCTCTTTACTGAGAATTCTGAGAAACACATTCTAATTGTCATCATGTAATCAAAAGAAAGCGCCCAAGTCATAGGGCTACTAAAATGGGGTGTCTACAGACTATGACTCATATTAAAGCACTTCCTTTTTAATGAGATAATAACTCATATCAAAACACTTCCATACTTTACAATAGATATACATATTCACAGATCAATGTCATATTAAAATACTTCCATACTTCACAATAGATACACATATTTGTCAGATCAATGGAGTCCATCCCTATCTCCTCCCAAACCGTGAGTACATCCCTATCTCCTCCCACACAATACAATGCATATAAACACTTATCATATACAATGATCAATCAATACACATATTCGATGTATTATTCCAACCGTCATATTCAATGACATATTCAACGTGATTAGTTTCAGCCTCATCAACATACAAGGTTCACAACAATCAAGACTATCCTCCACCGATAGCTTAAGCAATTATTTCTAAACAGATAATAAATGCATCAACAGATAAATTATCAATATTTCCAAAGGTGAGTGATTAACTTATCCAACTCCACCATTCATTCTCATAACTCCTCAATTTCATTATTTTCATAACTTTCCAAATTAATTGTACAAATTAATTCATAACAACAAATTAGGGCTTTCCTCCTTCTTTTTTTCAACATTGACCTAAAGGTTCAAATATTTTCATTAAACATCAATAACCTCATCTTGAGACCCAAAATATACATGTATGAGTCAAAAGAGCAAAACCATTCTTTATATATATATTGAAACCCTAACCCCCGAAATTACGCAACTTCAATATTACATCAAAATAACTACAAGTTTATGTCAAAAACTATAAATATGAGTAATTATCCCTACCTCAAATGGAGAGACCAAATAGAGAAGATGGAGAAAACTCAAGATGCTTCAAACCAAAAGATTTTCGGATCAAAGTGAAGCCCACACCAAACTCTATCTTTTATACAAAGGAACCAAGGTAGAAACACTTTAAAACTAGATGGATTCTTAGAGAGAGAGAGTGCGTAGAGAGAGGCTGCTGAAATTAGGGTTTTGAAAAGTTAGAGAGAGAGAAAAGGTTAAAAAAGTGATTTAAAATGACCCAGCTACGATCTGATATACGTATGACCTACTCGAGCAGAGAATAGGATGCTCGAGCGTCAAACACAAAAACTTAACCCGCCGAAGCGAGATTACACTCTCCAAGATTTTTACAGATTTTGAACACCTGCTCGAAGCGCCGATACCCGCTCGAGCGTAAGTAAATCTGCTCGAGCGTGAAAAACACACCTGCAGTATTTTTGCAAACGCACAAAATGATGAAAGGATGTAAACTCCGCCGAGCAAAAAGGACCCGCCGAGTGGATCATCAAAAATCAAGCAACAAGAATAGAGACCAAAGCTCATCCAACTCGATACAAACCTCGCCAACACATCCTAAAATTCAAATATAAGGAATTAAAGGAAAATGAAACAAACGCAACAATACTTAACCGTGAAACCTAAGTCCAGAATACTGTACATAAAGGGGAAAACCCAGGATCGCTATAAATGTCGCAAAATAAATATTGTAAAGCATTAGTAGGAGATCATCAAATAAAGTTAGGTGCAACCAATTATACTAGCTCAACTAGCTACTCTTATATACTTTTTTCATTTTTTGACAAACACAAATTTTGATTATTTCTTTTCTATTAAAAAGATTTTGTTGTATTGAGTTTATTTCTTCCCTATCATAGGGGTTTCATAAATTACAAAGTTGATAATGAGTAACATTAAGATGACTAAAATTTTTTTTTCAAATTTCTTTTTCATATGTTATATTATAATTAGATTAATGCAATGGATGACAGATATGCCATTCCAGTGTTGGTACAATATGTGGATGCCAAGATTCATTATACCAAAGTAAATCTGATAATCACAACATTTCCCTATGTTATAAAATAAAGTTCGGATACCAGTTGTACCTATTGTCATACTAGAAGTTGTTATGATTTATCTCGAGATTATTTTTATAATCTCAAGAATTTATTTTATACGATATTTTAAATAAATTATTCCTATAAAAAATTTAAGTTAAATAAAATCAATAACCATATATCAGATCATATTAGTCTTTAAAATATGAAAAGATGAATAGAAAATGTGATTGTAAAAACTAAATTATATCTTATTAGTTTATTTTGTTGCATGAATAATTTATTCAATGAATTTTACAAACTAACTGTTGAGAGGACAACAAATGTGGCCATGAGTGAGCCCAACAAAATGCATAGAAGCCCCTGCTTTGCCACAAGTACCCTTGTCCTGTATTTGGATGAAAAAACATTTAAGAAAATTTCTAGAAGTGAAAATGAGAAAGTAAAAATAATAATTTATGTCGGTCTTTTTGAGGGAAACTACATTTCAGTGATATTAGAAAAAAAAAATAGTAAATATTATAAAAATTAATAATTAAAATCATAAATTGTTTTATTAATATGTAATAATTTTATTACTTAATTTTGAAAAATCCCTTTGGTTAGAATTAATTATTTCGAGATCGTAATGATACATCTACAAATCAAAGGAGCATCCACAAATCAAAGGACTTTAAAATATTTGAAAACATGTTAAAATGTGACGAGGCGTGCCGCCCTCTGTCTCAAATAATATTTGACAATTTTATTCGCACTTGTCAAAATGTATAAACAGAATATAAGTTTTACTTAGTTTAAAATAACAAATTTTATAATTTTTTTTAAAAAATTAATACACTCTTTGAATGTGAGGTTTACATTTTTTTTAACCAATCAAATTATATATTTTGTTCACATACTTCCAAGGGTTTAGTTATGGTGTGCAACTTACACCTTACACCTTATTCTTTACACATACACCTTATACTTACACCTTTTATACCTTACACCTTACACCTTTTGTGTAAGTGGCACATGGTGTGCAACTCACTTACACCTTACACCTTACACTTACACCTTACACTTACACTTACATTACACCTTACACTTACACCTTTTATGTAGTAGACATGGTGTGCAACCCACTTACACCTTTTGTGGGTTGCACACCTAAGAAAACTCTTACTTCCAAATGTGTCAACAAACTTATTTTGCACATTCATCTAACATATCAAATATCATTATTAAATTAATAACAAATATAATTAAACTAATATAATTTTAACACAAAATGATATATAAAATATAGTACATAGATGTGGTGATTCTAACACCTATACGAAGAAGTCAACAATGCCATCGTACGGTTGGTCAAGTGGGCACATTCATGCATTGTAAGCTTTCCGCGGGTGGATGAGGCGGACAGCTGGTTCCGCTGGCTCTGTTGAAGTTGGGCTGCTGCTATTGATTCATGTGTTGTCTTGGTGTTATTTTGTGTTTGCTGTTCTTTTTTTTGGCTTGTGAGTTGTGACTTGTGCTAGTAAATAATTGTATATGTTTTTTGGTGCTAATTTAATTGAGATTTTAAGATTATATCGTGATACTCTTTACATTTTTTTTCTTTATTGATATAATTCATATATTTTTTATATTTGATTTTATTAATAATAAAAAAATTACTGGAAAAAAGAAATATGTAAACAAAATTCAACTCTCATGTTGCGTGAATGGCCGGGACATTAAAGAATATTCAGAAATCCATTGTTTCCTTTTAAAGATAAGTATATGCATGCATATGATGACCTCCTATGCATGACAAAACGAGCAAGTGTGCATAATTGCATTAATTAAGGATAAACTATCAATATGTATTAATAGTTGAATTTAATTTTCATCAAATCTTATTGAAAATAAGTCTTACTAAAATTGTTACTAAAAATAATTTTTTGTAACTATTTTTTTCATGCCGCTAAAAATTAATAATTAGTGTTTTTTTTGTTACAATTTTTATAAATTGTTATTAAAACTTACAATTAGTGATATTTTTCTGATCAATTTTTTCAAACTATCTTTGAAATTTGAAGATTAATGACATTTTTTTTTTGTAATGATTTTTTTAAACTATCACTAAAACTTATAATTAGTAACATTTTTTGTGACAAAATTTTTAAAGTATCACTGAAAATTAACAATTTATTACTACATGTAATGTCTCAATTTGTTGCTCATAATCTAATAATATTCAGAATAGTATTGCATATCATATGCACTTTTCCTTAAGTGTGTATATTAGACTGACTTTTTAATTTTATTGATGTAAAATTAAATAATGGGATTCATTATGTTATGTTATTTTTTCAAAGACAATTAGACGTGTGAAACATTTTCAAAAATTACCAAATACATAATAATAAAAATTCTGGATTCCGTACAAAATTGATATACGGAAAGTGTATAGAATATGGCCTTGCACATTGTCAAACCTTTCAGTCCACTATACCAATCAAATTAACCAAACCTAATAAATTCTAAACTTGTTAATGAGTAATGTTAATATGTGCAAGGATTCTCTCTCCCTAAATTATTCTGTCTCCTTATCTCAATTTACTTATAATTATTAGATACATTACAGTAAAAAAGAATTTTAGAAATCAAATATTTTAGTCTCTAAAAGTGAAAATTTTGTTGTAAAAGACATTTTGGAACCAATTTCTATCATCATAAGAATAGTCGCTAAAAGATCGTCCTGAAAAGTCAAAAATAAGGCTTTTAGCAACAAAATTTTAAAAATGTCACTAATAAATAGACTTTTAGGAATAAAATAATTTGGTCTCAAAATGATTTATTTTTAAAGACAAAAAATTTTGTTTCAAAAGGATAATAATTCATCACTAATGATAATTGTCGCTGTTAAAAGCATAATAACGATACTTTTCACAGCAAAAAATATTTGGTTCTTCAAAAATATTTGTCCCTAAATTTTAGTCTATAAAACCTTAATTTTTTTATAGTGATATGTCTTAAGATTTTCACATCATGAGATTCTCATATGATCCAATAGATGTGAGTAAATTAGGATAGGGGGATAGAATTATTTGGAGACAGAGGATCCATGCACCGTTAATATGATTAAATTTTTGTATCAAATTCATTTATTATTTTGATGTGTCATAAGTGCATTAATGTGCATAAAAACTTACATATTATTCATGTATTGGTAATGTAGTTCTAACACATCAAATAGTAAGTAAATTTGATAATCACAACATTTGAAAAATTAATGAGAGGCCTAAATTTAATTTGGGTGTGCTAAAAATAAATTTAGAATGAAATTGAAATACACATTAATTTTTGTACATATTTGTACAATAATGCTACGATTAATGAAAATCTCAGTCAATATACTTGCCCCTATTGATGCGATATCTTTTTCAAATAATTTTTCCACACATGTGACATAATGTTGGGTAAAAAATCTAGAAATTCCTTTGTTGAATTTAGTTAGATTGTGATATGAATTAAAATTTTTAAAAAGCGTATATAATGTGCAAGAAAAAATTATATAAAAACCAACTTATATTTTATTCATTTTTTAACCGCTACAATTTTGTTGTTGAATTCTTGATCCAAAACACAACCTCAATAATTCACAAGTATTAGAACTCACTGTAGAGAAATGAGAAAATTCTCGGTGATTTGGTACAAAATTGGCATCAATTTTCTTCTATTGACAGCAAGGCAAAAAGACTAACCAGAAAATGAGAAAGATATTTAGGTGTAGCATTAATAATTTATTTCATATATATACATATTATTACTATATGGTTGACTATTAGTTCCAAAGCATCGTTTTTTTAAGTTAGCCAATTGGCATATTTATTTATAGCTTTAAAAAGGTGCGATATAAAAATTAAGATTTTAGAGACTAAAAGTTAGGGATAAAATTATTTTTAGGACTAAAAATTTTGTTGCTAAAAGTATCATTATTATATTTTTAGCAAAATTGGACATTAGTGATGAATTATTATCCTTTTGGGATTTAAATTTTTTGTCTCAAAAAAATAAATCATTTTGAAACCAAATTATTTTACCCCTCAAAAGTTTATTTATTAGTGACATTTTCAAAATTTTTATCGCTAAAAGTCTTATTTTTACTTTTGGGATAACCTTTAGCTTATTATCCTCATGATGATGAAAATTGGTCTCTAAATGTCTTTTACAACAAAATTTTCACTTTTATAGACCAAAACTTTTTTTTTGATCGCAAGAACAAAAAACTTTATTAATGTAAGAGCAAAGTATAAGGCACAAAAACAACAAACATTAATAAAGAGAAGCAAGAGCAAAAGTATCATGATGGGTTAAATCATTCCAACTACATTGGCACCAAGAAGCTCATCCTAACATTTGCTAAGATCCCCAAAATTGGTGAGCAACCAACCAAAGAGACAAGATAAACTCAAACTCAAAAACAAGTAGACACCAAGATTGCAAAATTTGACACTAAAAGAACAAAAAGCAAGGGAACAAAAAAAAAAACAGCAGATTAAGCATATCACTATTCTCTCCGTAAAGAAAGGAAAGAAATCTAAAGCAACAAATTCTCCAGAACATCTAGTAACAATATGATACCCCACCAACTAAATTAACTCTCAACAAACAGAAGGTTATACCTTTACCAACTAAATTAACTCTCAACTAAACACACTAGCATGCTCTTCACCAACACTATTTCAACAATTACGCAAAATGGCTTTTCCTCTCTTACACATAACACTCATTCTTGAGTTCTCGAGACAAGTGAACAAAGCGATACCAAAGAAATAGAACTTGAATCCCATATGCAGCACTTTCACCGAGTAGAGCGGACCAAAATATTTGATCTCTAAAACTCTTATATGTTGAAAGTGGCGGAAAAAGTTAGGTTGTTCTTTGGAGTTGGAGGGAGGGAGAGGAGTGGTTTAGTTTAAAATCTTTAATATTAAGATTTTATAAGATATAAAATATGATAAGCACATAACACATCAAGAGTAGCTCAGCTATATCTATCAGTAGGTAGCTCGGCCGCGCCATCGCTAGCTCAAAAGGCACTTCTTGGCTCAATCACACTCAGCCCAGTAGCTCTGGGCGCTTTCTTGCTTCGGCTTCATACACTCAAAGAGATAGATTTATACGTGTTAAATGTCATTGTATAAGCGTGTAATTGTATATTTGTGTTATTGGATTCTCGTATTAGATGGAGTTAAGATTAGGTAGTTCTCCGATTCTGTATAAATACTAAGTGTATCTTCATATTCATTTAATGAAAAAAGAGATCTTGATAATTCTTCATGGTATCGAGCCTCT